>VWZY01012287.1:248930-277157 GCA_013399075.1 Chloroceryle aenea | reverse complement strand
ATGAGCAATATAGTAAAATTTTTTTGATAAAAGGCTTAGTTGACCCTTAAATACATGACTTGTTTAACTTAGGGTAAGTTCAAGGCATCTGTCTTAAGGAAGATTTGCATTTTGCTTTACGTGTTTACATGCGATGCTATTACATGAAAATATGTGTATCTCATCTTCACTTTATTTGGTTGTTCTGAAAAGTAACAACAAAGCAACTCTCAATATACTTGCTGCATTTTATGTAAAAAAATAACCCCAGTAAATACTGTATTAAAAAAAAACAGAAAAGGTGTATGTTCTCTCATTTCTCAGTTTAATTAACTGTTATTTCAATTATCATGTAGCTCTAGTAGTGTCTCATTGTTTGGAACATACTATGATAGCATGTTTCTCTTTAATGCTTGTAATATATAAATTAAGAAATTCTGGCTCATAAGTTCACTCAAGTTTAGGTGTCACATTCAGCTTTCATTTTATCAATACTGAACATATATTTGTAGTGGAGTATTAGCATTTTATGATGTAGGTTGTCTTCCTGGATATTTTGTTGTTGTTGTTGGTTGGTTGGTTGGGTTTTTTTGCCTTTTTTTTTTTTTTTTTCTCTTGTCTTTTCATATAATAGAAATGCATTTTATAGCTGACATATATTATATCTAATTTCAAACAGCTTGAAATAATGCTGGAGCCCAAGGTCTGGAGAGAAGCTGCTACTCAGGTGTTCTTTGCCTTAGGGCTTGGATTTGGTGGAGTCATTGCCTTTTCAAGCTACAACAAGAGAGACAACAACTGCCATTTTGATGCTGTACTGGTGTCCTTCATCAATTTTTTCACTTCTGTGCTGGCAACATTGGTGGTGTTTGCTGTTCTGGGCTTCAAAGCTAATATCATAAATGAAAAATGTGTCATCCAGTATGAATATCCTTTTTTTTTTTTTTTTTTTTATGGTATATTTCATTTATAAGTTAACCCAGATCATTGATTTTGCTTTCTCTCTTTTACTGTGTTTTACAGAAATTCAGAAAAGATTATAAAACTTTTGAAAATAGGCAATCTGAGCCAGGATATGATCCCACATCATATCAATTTCTCAAGCATTACAGCAGAAGATTACAATTTAGTTTATGATATTATTCAGAAAGTTAAAGAAGAAGAGTTTGATTCTCTCGGTCTAAAATCTTGTCAAATTGAAGATGAACTTAACAAGGTGAGAGTAATAAGTAGTAAGTCTTAAACAGAGAGATTATCAGTGGATGAATATTGGTAAGCTTGAAATAAACTGTATTTACACAGAGTATCAGTATAGTGTACCTGTAGAGATCCATATGAAAACATGGTGCTCTGCAGGGTTGCATTCTAGCGCATTCTGAGGGCTTTTGCATCTAAATGTCTTAAGGTAATCTTCACTGATTTATAATATATATTGTGATCATTATATCGCTTTCCTCTGGAGGTTTTTAAAGTTCTTTTTTTTTTAGAAGCGTTAAGCATGAGCATTTTTCCAAAGACTGAATAGAGGTGTACCTCTGTTTAACATTTCAAATTATTATATCTTCTAATGTTGATATAATTATTAAACACCAATAGTACTTCACTAGCAAGTAAAAAAGTTATTTACTTATTAGATAACTGTTTAATTAATATAATCCTGTTTTGAAATCTTTATAGTAAGTGAGATCTGTAAAGGAAAATATATTTTTCTAGCTTTTTTAGAGGGACTTCCAGTTTTAAACACTGACTTCTATATAGTTCTAGCACCATCTGAAACAAAATATCACATTGGTGATTTAGACATTGAAATCTATACTATTCCAGCCATTTAAATTTGAAGCAAATAGGTGAAGAATTTAAGTCCTTTATATACTTAGTGGAGAAAACAGACTGTATTTTGTAGCGGTCCTTTTTAAAACCTCTCATGCAAAATTATCAATGAAAGGGAAAGAAATTCTGATTGGACACAAGAGGAAAATTTTTCACAATATTATCAATCACCCATTGGGATAATATTCCAAGGAAAGTGGTGGTTTCACTGACATTGGACGCTTTTAAGATTGAACTTGACAGGGTTCTGGGCCATCTCATCTTGTCCAGACTGTGCTTTTCTTAAGGAAGGTTGGATTAGATCATCCTTGAGGTCCATTCTAACTTGGTATTCTATGATTCTTTGAAATTAATGTGTTCCTAATAGCAATCAACTTAAAGATTCTCAGCCAAATCCAGTGTTTCAGTAAATAGTATTAATTAAGTTTGCGGGTTTGGAAGAATTGCATATTAGCAGCTTTTCACTCTGCCTTCAAGGTTTAATCAGTGATACTGCATGAACATGAAGTCAGACTGTTGCACTACCAAAACGACACTGTCCATGAATAATAATATGGATTTTTTTCTCACTGACAGGCAGTTCAAGGAACTGGCTTAGCTTTTATTGCCTTTACAGAAGCAATGACCCACTTTCCTGCTTCTCCCTTCTGGTCAGTCATGTTCTTCCTCATGCTGGTAAATTTGGGACTTGGAAGTATGTTTGGAACCATTGAAGGCATCATCACACCCATTGTTGATACTTTCAAAGTCAGGAAAGAAATTCTCACTGGTGAGTTGCACAAATGTCCTTACTGGAGCAGTAAGCTGATTATTGCGGGGTGGGACGGGGAGGGAGGGAAGAATTTCAAGTCTTGGGTTTTGACATGAAAAATTTCAGTGTTGATATTATACATAGAAGTCAATTGCTGTATTGCAGACTATACCTCCATGTACATTAATATCTTCAAGTAAAACCTTTACCTGAATGATAGAGTTTCTGTTACAAGTTTTTATATGGTCAGTTCTTCTACTTTCCATTCCTGCCTGTATCACACACCAGAAGAACAAAGGAAAAGGAAAGAATGAAAATACATTGTAAATTACTGCAAAGTATTCCTAAGCAGACCAAATGAAGTTACCACATAGGGTGAAATGTTTATTATGTTAAAAATCAGCGCAGTTACTCTCTAGAGAAACATATTTCTCCTAAAGTAGAAGGGTCTTAAACAAGATGTGTGGTGTTTTTATATTTAAATACACATTGTTATTTGAGGTGTAGCCTGTTCATGTAGCTCTGATGATCTTGTAGCAATATCTCTTTCTGAGATAGAACATCAACAAAATGGGAATGGTAGGTTTCTGAAAATCTGCACAAGATCTGCAAGGGACTTGATTTGTTATTCACAAATGCAGATTTACTATTGTCACGGTTTAGGGTCAGGGCAACCCCTTAGACATGTAACAGATATTTTCTGTTAACCACCCTTCCTCCCCAAAGGGGAAGAGAAAGAGAATAAGGGAGAGGGACTTAGCAATTAGAAAAGGGAACTAGAACAGCTTTAATGAAAATGAAAATAATAATAAATAGAATATGTACAAATATATACAAAACTCAGTATCAAACCCAACCCCCCTGATGGCAATTACATCACCCTCACCACTGATGCTGTGGAGCAGGCACCAGGGGGGGTCCCAGACTGGGCCCAGTTCTGTTGTCACTCAAACCAGGACACCTATCAATACCTGTGACAGGAGGGATAGAAAAAAAAAATATAATAAGCTGATTTAACATTATGTAACTATATAAAGGAAATAATAATATGAAACCTAACCCCTGGTGCAGCAGAGCTCTTTCCTGACTGCTTTCCTTACTTTACTTAGGTAATAAGTGATATTTAACAGAAAAAGTGTATTTTTTTCCTTTTCTAGATCTAAGAATAATTTATCTTCATGAAGATATATTAACTAATTTTTTAGATGTCCTAACATATTGAGCACTTCTTTGAGTTTTTTGGTTTTTTTTTGTTTTTGTTTTTGTGTGTGTGTGTGTTTGTTGTTTTTTTAAATCAGCTCTGAAATTCTTACTGAATAACCAGTGTGACATTTAGAAACTACTTGTTCTTCCTAAATATCCATGCAAATACTGTGATATACATTCATTACTCTGGAGTAATGCAATATTTTGCAGTAATTCCTTGGTTTCGTGTTTGACCAAAACAAAACAAAAAACCCTACACCAAAAACCCCAAACAAAACCCAACTGTTAAGATAAAGGAATATCCAAAACTTGCCTTCCTTTTTTAATTTTTTTGAGTGGTATGCATGCATGTGTTTTGCCAAACTCAGTTGTATTCATAGAATTACAACTTGATGCGGTGTTTCATAAGTAGATTAAAAAACCTCAAATGCCTAGGTTATACGTCATGCAATATCAGTGGGATTTAACAAGGATTATGCCTGCACTTGAGTTTGTGCTGAAACACCACAATTTTTCTTCAACTTTCTGAACTATGGTTCCAGTTCAGTCCCTCTTGAGTTCAGGGAAACTTATGCTTAGAGTTGTTTTGAATTCAAGTATTTCCAAATTGAAGACTGTATGTGTATGAGCCAAGATATTATTATACCTATCAGAGCCTTACTTTACAACTAATGTACATTTTTGGAGTGTGATGGTAAGACACAATGGGAGAACGTATGAATAGCAAGGATTTCTAAATTCACATACACATGGATCTGGTGTCCTAATTCTTTCCTCAGGGTCAGTAATCAAAAGTGTGAAAAATGAGACTCAGGTTGAGGCAATTTTGTCTGTGTTCTTTTGGTTTTGTTATCTTGTGTGATGAGTTCACATCAATTAGTAACAATCTCTGTACATTTCTATTCTCTGAAAGTCATTATAACAATAGTTCCTACAAGGTTGAATAAAGTAATCGGTGTTATTGTCTTCCTTTCTCTACTGTAATCAATACTAATTGATTATCTGGGATTTACACAATGGATATATGCTGTAAGGATATTTTATATTTTGGCCCAGATACTTATTACCTAATTTTAGACTGCTGAGGTGTCTTATAGGTCTTAGCCTATATTCCCAGTAGGGAAAACAAAAGGCACTTCAGGTATGAGAATCCATTTTACCAGTGCTCAACCTACAAGTGATTTCACAATTTATTGAAATTTGACAATTTATGGCTTATTTTAGGAGAAAATTACATTGAGAGTCATGATACAGGATCAGGCATTCAAGAAATAGGTTTTGGGTTGTCCCTAAACAAAAGAAGGGGCAGAAATGTTGTTGCTTAGTGCACACATACATTTAGAGAGATCCTAGTGGAACTTTATGCCGTGAATGATCTTTTAGGGGAAGTTTATTCAGCCTTTATTTTTTGGAGTCATAGCCTGAAACGTTGTTTCTTTTCACATCTAAGTTCCAAAAAGTGATCTAGTGACCAAGTAACATGATGTGTGATGTTTAGCTTAACAGTTCTTTTAATTTAGCCTTGCATTCACATTAAGTTAAATGTTTAATGAGAAGTGGTCACTTGATCAATCTTAATCAGGACTGCTGTAATGCAGCAATCCCAGTAATTCTAATTTATAACTTTTGTGATTTGTAGAGAACAGTTAGGATTCCTGATACTCTAAAAATTGAGATCTACTAAAAGGTAAAATGTTACCAACTTTGAATATATAAAATAATTTGTTAAAGTTTTGATTTTAATGTTTCAAACTCTATTTCCTCTTTGTCTGTGGAACTTTGTTGTAATTACAGCACACATTTCTGTCCTTTATTGCAGTCATCTGCTGCTTAGTAGCATTTTTTATTGGCCTGATCTTTGTGCAACGCTCTGGAAATTATTTTGTGACTATGTTTGATGACTACTCAGCAACTCTGCCGCTTCTTATTGTGGTTATTTTGGAGAATATCGCAGTCACACGAGTCTATGGAATAGACAAGTAAGTGAAGGAAATGTATTTCTCTGTTCGTATTTATTACAGAAATTATTACTGTTAATTATATGTCGGGAAGTATTTCCAGTGTTCGCATAAAGTAAGTAGAAAGTGGGTCATTTTGGATGTGAATCTAATCTTTTTAAGAACAGATTTGGAACAAGACAGACCGCATCGGAACAATGCAGTGAAACCCAGAGTGATTGCAACAGATCCAAAGAGAGGAGAATGCAGTAAAAGAGGCAAAATTAGAGAGTTAGAAAGGGGGCTGGATATGCAAGTATGAGGAATTTATATAGAAATAAGGCAGCAAAGGAAAAATTTCAAGAAGTAGTAAACAGGATGAGCATGATAAGCAGAGGAGGATGAGTATTCTGAACTGATTTTCAGTGTTCCAGGCAGCCTGAGAAAGGAACAAACCAAATTCTTAACAGCAGTAGCAATAAAAAAGTTTCAGTTCATGAACTAGTTTTAGTTTGGGGTGATATAGCAATTAATTGATCTTTGCATTAGTTGTGAGAGAGGAAATAGAGGAAATCATAGCAAAGAGCAGGGTCAAAACATAACTGGAAGCAGCACCATTGGCAGTGAAATGAAGTTACCTTCCATCGCTGATGGCTGAAAAGACCATCAAGTCCCTTTATTACATCTTAGGCTGAAATTGCCACAATATGTTCACTAAGCAAGACGACTGTGTGTCACACTAAGGAGTAGAAGAATTTCTATCAAAAATAGCTCATGACATCCACAGTTGAAACAGTATGCTATGCTTGCATGTTGAAATAATTTAAGCATCTGCAATTCTTCTGCGTGTACAAAGGGTGACATGGAATGGGTGGTTTTTCATTTGACTTTTCACTTGTTCGGTCTGAGTAATCAGCCAGTCCCTCACCATAATGAAATAAAACTATAATAAGAAAATTTAATTTTATGGTTTCCAGACATTTTTTCTGGTCTATGCAAGTAGAGCCTGGTCTAACTTACTCATTAAGGGAGAAGTCCCACTTGGGCCACATGTATAATACTATAATTGATCACATAGGCATGAAAACACCATGTAGATATTTTTACACGTGCAAACAAAGGATGAAACAAGTGACCTGGTTATCAGATTGGTAAAGTCCAGTTAGATAAGAGTTCCACTATGATGAGAGATACACATGCCTAAAGTCAGACACTTAACCTGTGAGGAAGTTGATGTTTAGGTGTAGATGAAATATGCTAATACTTTGTTTTGACTCACAGTGCAGTTGATTCATGATTTCAGAAGGTGTTCTGACAGACTGTAGTGAAAACTTAACAGCTAAATTCCTCATTCATAAGACCACCTGAACATCTCTCTGGAGTATTCCTAATATTTCTTCTGATGTATATTTTTTCCAGAATAACCTTCTTCAGAAACCTAGCATTCTTGATTGCAAAAACTGCCATAATCAATAACTTCAGGTCGTCATTGGCTCTGATAGCACTAAGGGGTCCTCTTTGTATATGAAGATCTATATATATGTATATACATATATATACTTTTATATATACACATATGTATATAGGTATATATATGTGTGTGTATATAAATATATACACTTTGATCACATAGAAATAAAAAAAACAACACTGCATTCAAAGGATTACAGCCAAATTATAGAAGACAGACATAAAGTGAATCGCTGTAGCCGAGAAGGAAAATCTTTTATGCCGGAATGAGTGCTAAAGGAGCTTGGTAGCTTTAAAGAGGATATGTAGGATGGAGATGATGAAAGGCTTTAAAGTGAAGATAATATTTTTATGTTCAACTTGATGAAGAACTGGAGGTTCCAGAAAGACAAGGCTAATTATAAAGGGCATAACCCATTTGTGAACTTAGCTTTTAAACTATGTTTCATTGTAGTGTAAACAAAGGATAGAATACCCCAAACTATGCATTCCAGAATGTCTTGAGAGTTTATATGACAGTAGCTTCACATGTGTAATTGCTTTGGAAACATATTTATTGCTGTAAGATATTTTTGAGATGCACTTTTCAAAAGGGAGTGGGACCACAAGGGAGTGAAAACAGAATCAGGGCTTGTGCATGCTCCAAAAGAATTAATTCTAAAAATATTCTGTTGTCTCTGGAACCACGTACTTCTTCGTCAAGAGTACAAGTTTTGTTAATATCATAGCCTGCAATTCTGAGGCACAAGGAGGCAAATTTAAAAATTTACAAGGTTTTATTTCAGCAACTTATATGATGCAAACCATAGCTTATGCATAAAGTTATTTTTCACACTGCAGCACACATGTAAGTTTGAAATTAATTTTGCAAAATCTGTAAGATGCTGTGTTTGTATCTCTCCTCAAAAGTAATGCCACATGACTTAGTACAGCAGACAATATAAGATGTGAAAAAAAATCATGAAAAAGAAAGGTGAGCTTAAGTATCTTTCAAGTACAGTCCGTCAAGCAGTTTACTAAGTCACTGGACTATGTAGCAGTTCCTTCTGTTCATTTGTTATGAACTAGTAATCCAAGCTCTTTTTTCAGCCCATCAAGTAATCTAAACTTCAACAATTTCTGTACATGTGTTTTTTCAGTGTGTCTGTTACCTCAAATTAGGTGCCGTGTATCAAGTATAGGACTTGAAATCTCTGTATGCACTAACAATAACCTTTTATTCCTTTTGCAGATTTATGGAGGATCTGAAGGATATGCTTGGGTTTTCTCCAAGCCAGTATTATTATTACATGTGGAAGTACGTTTCACCTTTAGTATTGCTGTGTTTGCTGGTAGCTAGCGTTGTCCAAATGGGATTAAGTCCTCCTGGCTACAATGCTTGGATTGAAGATACGGTATGTATCTAACAGATGCCGTCATCATCATAATGTTCATATTTGAAGTATTTCATAAATTAATGAAAAGACAAAAAAATGCAATTAGAAATTCAAAATTAATATAAATAATGACGTTGTTTTTATCTCAATTAACTTTAATGTAAAATGAACCATTTTTTAAACTTAAAGTAGTTTTGCTTTAAAATACAACTTTTTGATATGAACCTTCATGCTTTTTGTGATTTTTTAAGTTTGTTGAAGTATGTTGAACAAATTCCTAAATTTGGGAGAGGTTATTCACTTCTATTAAATCTTATTTTACTGCAGAAAGTAGTAAGGTGATAACACTGAATACATCATTTCAAACATCACACTAATTTTTTACGTGGAATTAAATATTGAGATTCAGCCATGTCATAAAATTCCCCCTTTGGGAATACATTTCACATTGTAGGTAACAGCTGTATTAAAACCGGTCTCTGAGAAGAATGCTTAATTTGTAAAAAAACTTGTCTGTGTGAACAGACTGTGTCAGAGCAGCGCATTGTCTCCAAAAAGAGATTCTGTTAAAGTAACTCCTCTAAGAGTTCTAGTTTTTAGGCTCATCGGCTCTCAGTTTTTTGTGTATGGGCTTGTCATACAAAATGTAGAGGGAGTAAAATGACAGAGAATGAACCTCAGGGATACTTCTGTATGGACAATTTTCTCATTTAACCAGCAGGGAGATTGCAGCAAAGACAGATAAAGTGTAAATACAAGAGGTTGGCTTTACTGTAGGTAGACACCTCCCTGTATCAGGGAAAAACTACAGACAAATGCAGGAGCAGAAAGCCTAATGTGAAAATCCTGATTTGGGTTCTGCTAGCGTGGTCTGAGCATCTCAGAAATTTTGGAACAGTGTTCTTGTCCTACTCACTGGCAGAAAAAGCAGCAATCCAGCATCTCTCTCACTTGAAATTTTGGATCTGTAATGATGCCCACATTGTGGGTACAAGGTGGTGGAAAGATGAGCATGTGTTTGAAAACTGCAGGCCTTGGTGAGGACTGCAGCTTTTCTCTTTTTTAAGTAAAGATGCATTAATATTTTTTTCTCTTGCATTACTCAGGCTATGGAAGAATTCCACAGCTATCCAACATGGGGAATGATTGTCTGTATATCTCTAATGGTGTTGGCCATACTGCCAGTCCCAATAGTCTTCATGGTGCGCCGTTGCAACCTTATAGATGACAGTTCTGGTAGTTTGGCATCTGTATCCTACAAAAGAGGCCGAATAATAAAGGAACCTGTTAATCTGGAGGGAGATAATACAAGTCTGATTCATGGAAAGACTCCAAGTGAAGTGCCATCTCCAAATTTGAGCAAAAACATATATCGAAAACAGACTGGATCACCAACTCTGGACACTGCTCCAAATGGACGTTATGGTATTGGGTACCTGATGGCAGATATGTCTGATATGCCGGAATCTGATTTGTAACTGCAGGAAAAAAAAATGCTGTTTGTTTCATTTGATCATATCTCTTCTATGAGAAGTGATCAGCTTCACTTACTAGGGTGCAATCTCAGGTGCTCTATAGCGACAGTCTTTAAAAGGTAATGGCTGCACATACAGGTTGAGAAAACTCCCATTGGATTAATTCTCTGTGTTTTCATTTGCACTAGAGGGAACACACTCAAAATCAATGGCAGCCTACATCTGCCAGCATAGCCAATAATGGTTGGTTTGGTTTTGTTTTGTTTTGTTTCTTAAATTTCTAAATTTAAAGCTTTCTATCTCTGAAGCCCAAGTCTCACTCAAATAATAAAATATTTCTGAGGTATTATTAATGAAAATCCTTTTTTTCTGCTTTCAGGTTAACTCCCCAGTATTGAAAGTGAGCTCAGAAGTAGTTCACAAAACCTGTGTTTGTGTAAACACTTGTATATACCTTATGTAGATATGCTGTACTTATTTTGTTAGCACTGATAATTACTTAGGCTATTAGCTGAGTAAAAAATAAACCTGCAAACTATTTTCTTATGTAATAGCTGTATAGAGCAATAGTATTAGATAATCAAGGAGTAGACTTACAGGAAGGTGAGGAAAGATTCCCTGTTCACTGGGACTGCATAAACTGTGGCTGTATATTTTGTGTAAAATACTTGTTTTTTTAGTGTGAAAACAATGTTAGAGTGAGTCACTCCAAGAATCTTATGGATTGTGCAGATTCTGCATTTTTTTCTATGCTGTGTGCCTAAAAAAGACCTTCTTGATATTTATTGTGGTTACAAGATTACATATATTTATATAATATACTTGTAATGTACATATGTATATTATTCTGTATGTAATTGTTTCAAAGGTTGAACCAAGATGCCTTTTTAAATTCATGTTCTTCAGTTTTGCTTCTGTTACATGCAGATAATTTTTTTCAGTCGGTAATTGTTAAGAACTGTACGGCATTAAATTTTAGCCTATAAATAAAAATAATAAAGAGATTGACAAGGTATTTTTCTGTGATTTTCCAATATGCTACTTCTAACACAGCCTTCATTTCCCTCACCTGCACTGAAAGAATAGTATTTGCCAGCTTAAAGAAGTGCTTAAAGAACCTGAAATACAGTAGTTGATGTATCACTGTAAACTGGCATGGTACTCTGGAAGCTACTACATGGTTTGTTCCTTACATTGAAGAGCTTTAAATTTATCTGTAAATTCTGACTTTGCTACCTCTGAAAAGCAAAGGGCAGAACCTAGTTATGTTGTTCCACCATCAAAGAACCAAATTTAGAGGCAAATACAAGCTTCAGAAGCTGTGTGCTTCAAGAGTACAGTCTTGAATGTGTCATTGTGGGAAAGTTATGTCAGAAAAATTAAAAGGAGCAAAATCTTAAATGAAATACTTAGCAGCTTGATAAAATTCTTGAGCTTGATAACTCTTTTTGGTTTTCGAGGATAATCCCAGATAATTTTCCATTTCTAACCTGTGTGCTTCTGAAGTAATTTTTGAAGTAATTTTGAAGTGCTTTTACTTACGTAGATGCCAGCTTTAAATGTGCTCTTCTGTTTAAAGCATCATGAAAAGGACTAATGCTACTTAAGCAAACTGCTGAAGATTGTTCTGCTGGGAATATACATCTTGTTACTGACCTTTTGCTTGTCTCCTTGAACACTTTGAGTATTTTGATTTTCCACTTACTTAAAGCACTGCTTCTCATTCATTTGCTTCCTAGTAATTCCTAATAACTAATAATTCTAATAAGCATGTTTCACCTCAGCTTAATTAATTTTTTTCAGGCTTGAGAAAGCCCAGAATGTATGTCCTGTCTACTGCCAGATACTTGATTCATAATTTCATTTTAACCATGACTGAACATTCTGCAGTGCTGAAGTTCCTTTAACATGGTTCACTCTGATGGGCTAAAAATGAAGGACTTGTCTGTCCTGAATGAAGAAGCAGGACTGGTAAAAAAAAATAGCTAAATGTGGAAGTTTAAAAATATTAAAAATAATTAGTGTAAAATATAACATCCAAGTCCTTGGATATTAATGAAATAACTGCTGAAGCAAAGTATGAAACTGTATGTACAGTTGTTAAAACCAAGGGAATTCACATTGCTTTCATGTTTCAACTTTGGAAGCAACTTGCTACATTCTGTCCTTGTGGATAAAAAAATAAAAGAAGGGTAGGTAGAGTTTAAGAAAGAGACATTTCAGATGTTTTATCTATTTAAAACCCAGAATGTATGTATCTTGTCAGTCATAACCACAATTAATTTATTTTTTATTTTGGGGTTTTTTTTTTGTATTTTTTTAAGGAAAAGTTCATTGCTAAAGGCAGTCTTGCTTAAAAAGTAAAGAAAATCCTATTTGTGTCTTAATAATCTGAAATAGCCTAGGAACAAAATCATCCATGTGGAAAGTAAAAATAGATTTCCAATACGGTTTACTGCAGAAGGCCTAAGGTTTCTGAAACCAGTATGCTTTGTGAGATCTGATTTCCCCAAAGAAAGGTAACAGAATCAGTGAGTATCAGTATGGCACAATCAGAGGGCATGTCATTACCTCCCCTCCATACTCTTTAATAGAGGTTGTCAAATTCAGTGAAGAGCCAGGCAGAGATTACACAGTCGTCTTGTGTGTTTTTAGTCTTTTCTGATGTATCAAAATTCTACCAATATCTTACAGAACATAATACAGAGAAGAAAAAGAAGAAAAAAAAAAAAAAAAACAAACAAAAAACCAGAAGCGAGAACAAAGAAAATAATAAAAAAGCTTATAAAGAAAGTTGAACAATCATAAGCCTGTTCTAAGGGAGCAGTAGTTACATGTTGGCTGATGGACCCTCACGCTAGCCAAAGGGGAACAGTGGTCTTGTCAGAGACAAGAGGGAGGAATTGATTATGTTTGTGCTAGCAGTATCTAAGAAAAGAAGGATGTGTTTGCAACAGAGTTTTAGATACTGTGAAAATACTTAACTATATAGACCACCATGAAAGACTAATATCACAGTTCAGCTTAAGAAAAGCTTTCTACTGCTAAAATGTCTTTGAGAAATTAGCAGAAATGTACCTATGCCAGTTTTTAAAAATGGAGGAAATTTAATGTAAACATTTAAATGCCAAGTTAGATTCTGTTGTTTTGAGGAAAAAGGAAGATGCTACCTTTGCCGCAATTTACTTCCTTTGCCACTGGATGGTGCTCATATTTCATGTGTTGTTAAAATGGCACCTTCAGGAGTATTTAATAAGGGAGAATGGTGTATTTTTATGTTTCTCTACTCAGGCAGTGAACTACTCAGAATGATCGTGGTCTCACTAAAACTCAGTACTTCAGTAATCTTCTGTACCTTTAACTACTTTCACAGATATTTGATTTTTTATATCCAAGAAAGAAAGATGCAATAAATCTTGATGACAGTAAAAGCAAGAGCAAGCTATCAGTATCCCAGTGCCAAGTAGAACACTTTTTGGTCTTGAGAGCAAGCAGCTGCTTGATTCAATGTTTTGAAATCAGTAATTTTCTAACATGCCTCTTTTCAAATATCCTATTACTTACTTTTTTTTTTTAATTATTGAATTAATTAGTTGGCAAATTGATTAGTAGAATAAGGGAATCTCAGACTATGATATTACTATTAACGCTGATAACAATATTAATGACTTCAGTACTTCTCACTGTCTATCATCAGTAAATGTTGAAAGTTGCAGTGAGGTAGGTGAGAGCTGAGAGGGGAAGCAAGGAGCACCGTGAAGGGACAGCAGCTAAAGGAGTGACTCAAGCCCGCAACTTTGCTTCAGAGAAGAGCAACTACTGTGATACCCGTAGTCTTTTAAAAGTAGTGCAGCTACTAAAACATGCCTTAGGCATCTGTTTAACCCCTTGGGTGAGGAAGGTTTAAAGCATTTTTCACTAGCTCTGACAGAACCACCATGTCTTTCATCTGTACTGTATTCATCATTAGTACTAAATAACTGAAAAACATTAACAAAGACACTTTTGTCTCAAAACAGCATCAGTACGTGTTCGTTGTTGATTTTTTCCCCAACAAAGTACACACAATAGCAATGAAAGCTCCCATGACATAGTCTTTAAATTATGGTGTTAAGATAAATAATTTATTTAGTGAAAAAACATATGTAGACATTCTCCCTTTTTATCCAGTCTCATATCTTTTTCTGCTTTTGAGATGTCTTCTGCATGTCTCATATCCAATCCAGACTCAAGAGATGGAAAAAGAAGAATGTGTTTTCCATCACTACAAGTTCAAGGATAAGAGATACTCTCTGAACTAGAAGAAGTAAACCTGATTAGCAAAAAGAAAAATGGTACGGAAAGGAAAAAGAAATTTGCTTCAAAGCCAGTCTAGCTGATGTTCAGATTTTTGATTCAAGCAAAAAGGAAAGACATGCAAAGGAAGAGTGAAGTTTGCAATCCAAAGAGTAAGGAATTAATACAAAATTTTAAAAGAGTGGTGAAGCGAGGTGGAACAGAAAAGGAGCTCATTCAAAGAAGGAAGATGGAAAAAGATGTTACAGAAGTAAGACCCACTCAATGAATGACAAAGTGAAAATTGATTAGGTAGTAGGTGACCATAAGGATAAAGAGGTAAGAAAAAAAGTACTTCAGAAAGAAACCAGCTTTTGCTGGCTATCTGAAATATGGTGAAATCAAGCATTTAGAAGAAATAGTCTACAGTTAGATATAGCTGTTAAAAGAGAGGTATGAGTCAAAGGTAGTTAAGTTTTGTTAGCATAGGGGAGAGGCAGAGAGGAGGAATGAATCAGGACAAGAGAATGCTGGGCTAGAAAGAAAAACTTGCTCTGTGTCAGAATCAGTTTCTCTTTAAGTACTCAAGTGGCCCTGACATACTTTAAAGTTTGTATATTTTTCATAAAGCATTTTGAGATGTTCAGGGGAAAGATGTTAAAGAAAGGCAGCCTTCCAAAATTATTTTATTTTAGTTGTCTGATTTGAAGACAAAGTTGTCAAGGTAAAATAGCAGGTAAATTGTGCCATGAATTTAAGGCTTAAGGAGAAAAATAATTACTTAAAAGCACAGAAAACTCAACATATGAGTATATGAGGTGAACAAAAATGACAGCTTGTGTCTAAAAGCTCTTGAGTTGGAGACCACTGTGTTACTGTGATTTAACATTGTAGTAAATCTCTAGAGTATTTGCCTAGCATCAAGGATATGAATAGTCCCAGACATTACTCTCAGCCTTGAGATTAGCCAAAAACTCAAAGCACCTAAATGATATACATTTTACTGCGTGGCTCCTGGAATGGAAAACATACCCAGCCTCCCATATGTAGTGCATCTGGGCAGCAAAGTGTTCCAAAATTACAGATCTATAAATGGGCAACATTTGGTGTGGGACTTAAGTGTGATAGAACCCCTTGTTCTCCAAAAAGGAGAAACTGAGACACTCTGGAGAAACTGCCAGTTCGGATGGATGAGATATTAAATGTCTGTGGGTCTTTACAGAAATTGAATGTTCAGTTCTGTTCAAGTATAAAATATATTGAATAAATATCCTTGTTTAATAACATGGATATTTCATTTAATGAAGATGTCAAGAATGCTCTGCTCTCACCTAGGCAGCAAAAACATAAAAGACAAACTCTTAACTGACACAAAAAATGCAGTGGCTTGCAAAAATGTAGGCAATACATGTACACACTACCTAAACCTAAACCTATACATAAACATAAGCAGAATCATAAACATAAATAAGTATCCAGCTACAATTCAACAGACTTCCTGAAAGAAGAGCAAAAGAGGGATGGAACAGCTGACACTGAAAGATCAGTCTTTACTTCTCAAAAAGATTAATTTTCAAATAAGTTGAAAATCATTCCATAAAGGTCTTACAAGTGGGAAATGACTAAAAGTACTAGATAAAGAGCAAGTTTTTGAATTAGAGAAATAAGAGGGTTCTTGAGATACATTTTGAAATTTCATAAGAAACTGTGAAATCTTCCCCAGACCTCAGATTCTCTAGAGTCAGCTTAACAAGGCCTCCATATACCTCACAGGTGTCCCAGTTTAAGGTCAATCTCTCATACCTCTTAATTCACATATTGTTATAAGCTTCCTTTTGATTTTGATTCATCTCTGCCACCTCGAGATTTCTCACATGGTTCCCATTTTCACCACAGACTGCACGAACAGTTCTGCTGGCATAATGGACTTGGTAGTGTGGAGACAGAAGGGAAGGGCTGGAAGCAGGATTTACTTAAGCCTGCACTGCCACTGAAGGAGGAAACATGGAATTTTTCTTTCAGCCTTAGAAACGGGTCTCTCTATGAAAATTGTCTTATGAACAACTAAGCAATAACAAAAGTATCCACAATCTCTTAAGGATTCTACATGATTTACTGTTGGCAAGTAGCTGAAAATTAGCCAACACATGGTGTACAGATATATGGCCATAGAGCTATATAAAAATTGCTGGGGACACTAAATCATGAGTTTATCACAATCATTAAAAAAAACCAGAATGGACTAAACTGCAGTTCTTAAACTTCTTTCCACAGCCTTTTCCTTCTGTTTTCAGGGGTGTATTTTTCTAGTCTTACATAGTCTTTTCCCCATTACACAATCACCAACCAATCTGCAGGACTCCCTCAACAGTTTTAGTGAAGTACCTGGAATTTGCAGAAGCAGCCTACCAGCATTTATCACACACATACAAAGTACATTCTAACTATATGCATTGGATTTATTTCTTGCCTTTGCAGTTTGAATGCAGAGAAGCTGAGATGGTGTTGACACACTAGACAGAAAACACTTATGCCAATACTGCAAAGGTTAAAAAGAGTCTGGTCCAGATCTCACTTTGTCTGTGTACACATGCTGCATCTCTCTGTACTGGCTGTGTAAAGGACCCAGAGATCTAGATTTGGGGATCTCTGAAACAGTTCAAAACATTATTAGATGAAGAACCTGCTCCAGGATGTGCTATCAAATAACAATTGAACAAATCTAGCAATTTGGTGAGGAGGAGGAGGGTGTTTTTGTCTTCTCTCACTCCTGCCTGCTTTGGCATTCATCAGACATTTACAGGCAGATACAATTCATTGGCCCTGCAAAACATTTCAATTTTCATTCCACTTTACATTTTGTTAGGTTGTGTATTAATGTGATTCATCACAGGGTGGAGTGAGCACAAGCACAGCTGCAGGAGGGAGGAGGTGACTGTGCAGTCAGGAAAGGAATAACCAGAGTGGGTTTGGGAATGGACCTCTCCTTTTGGTGCTAATGAAATTATTATATCTGCTCAATCAAGTAACATTAGCTCAAGATGGAGATGTATGACTGGATAATCTGAATTTTGGCCTAGTAGGAACAATTCTCAAATCCACTGTATCATTAAAAGGCTATATTATGTGCATATGAGCTTCCATGGTATGTATTACAAATTGAATTCATAAAGTGCATTCTTATTAAAGCAGGTTAACAATCTTTTAGCACAATTTGTGAGGGAAATGTTAGTACCATCATGCCTTTAAGGTGAATACAATAGTTTTCCACTCCGGTTTTTAACTCAGATTACTTTGCTGCTGCTGAATTGACTCAGTAGGCTTCCCTGTCTTGGTGTGTGTATGTTTGAGTGTGCTGTTGACCTCTCATCATCACAGTCATAATACTGAATGACTAATTTTGTTTTACAGAACATAATAACTTAGTGTATTTGGTTTGACTGAGATGTAGATAATTTTCCTCATAGCAGCCCTCATATTGCTGTGCTTTGTGTTGGATGCTAGAAAGGTGTTGATAACATGCCCGTGTTGTGGCTGCTACTCAGTAGGGCTAGCACAGCACCAAGGCTGTTTGTTCCAATGTTTCTCCCTCAGTGGGATGGGGTGGGCAAGACCTTGGGAGGAGACACAACTGGGACAGCTGACCCAAAGTGACTAAAGGGATATTCCATACCATATGACATCAGCTCAACAAGAAAAGATAGAGAAAAGGAGGGGGGGGTGGGGCATCTGCTTATCTTCCAGAGCAACTACTACACGGTTTCCAGGAGTCCTGTTTCCTGGAAAAGGGATCAGACATTGCCTGCTGATGGAAGTAGAGAATAAATCTTGACTTTCTTTACTTGCATTCATTCAGCATTTGCTTTGCTTTCATTAAACTGTCTTCATCTTGACCCAAGACGGTATTTCCATCTTATTTTCTTCTTTTCTCTTGTCCTGCTGAAAGCCAGGGGGAGTGATAGAGTGGCTTGGTGGGCATCTGGCATCTAGCCAAGGTTGTCCCACCACAATTAGCTATGGGAACCCATTTCTTCAAATATAGTGCAAATGTTTCTAAGTCAGATGTGAGATTTAACTCCTGGCACATTTATAGATATGTATGAAGTTTTGAGTGTTGTCCAGGCAAAATACTTAAGAAAATCAGCATATGGTGTGACAGATTTTAAGAATGCATCTAGAAATGGAGAAAAATGCATAATGAAAATGTAACACTTCAGTGTCCTTTCTGGCTGTATGCATAATTGTTTACAGGCAATACCTCATGTAGATCTCACTTAAAGACACAAAATCAGGAGTAAAACTAGAAGGGTTTGCTGCTATGCTAGACAGTTGAGTTACTTCAGACAGAAGTTTAAAAAAAATGGTGACAAGTATCATATTGTTCTCAGAGGCATAAGCATACCCTTCCTCAGAAGCTTCAGGAGCAGATATTTGGCAGAAGGTTGACCATTTTATCAACATAAAGTGAATCTGCTTCTCAGAAGCATGTTTTCTGTGGAATGTATGCAAATAGCCAGAAAGTCGATGAGATGATGATATGGTGATCACTTGTAGTTTACAGTTCACAATCTGGCCTGTCAGACAGTGGCATAGGTAAGCAGATACAGTGAAAAATACCTACTATTTCCTCAAGATACTGTTTTACTGGGCAAGGAGAAACAGCTACTCAGCTTTCATGAGACTTGGGTGTAATTCTTTAATGTGAATAGAACAAGAGCCAAGGAAACCTCATCTGGACTCAGAGATTTTGACCATTCTTAGAATTGCCTTTTATGACAGAAGTAACTTGTGGGGTAACATTACTCTGTGCCCCAAGTCTGCATCTCCCTAAACCCAGAAGATTTAGGACGGTTGTTGAAAAAGGAAGAGAAATGCAACAGCAACAAAATGAGACTCTAAATGAGACAGTTATATTCCTCTCAACTTTCCTTTTTTAACAGATAAAATACTGGAGTAAACCCCTCCAAAACTGAGAAAACAAGACCTCTATTCAGCTTTTTCTTGCTTGTGGGATGTTGAGGTGAGTCAGATAGTGTATAATAAACCAATCTAATTAACCCCTCATTTTGTTAACTGCAGACTTAAGGAGAAAATGTGATATCTCATGCTCTGTATATGCTACGATGAGTAAAGCCTTGAAAGTGGGACAGAAGATGTAAGCTTTAATCTTCTGTTAATTTTACTGGGTGTCATGCATCTTAACCCTGTGAAAACATATCCCCGTGCAACCATTAAGGATGAAGATTTCAATTTTTGAATCTTTCATGTACTATGCATCCTGGCTCGCATGTCACATATTTGAGCCAAACTGTGGAGTATGTGCCAGTATCTTTTTCATTTTCAGTGTTCTGGCCCCTAATTTAGGTTGACAGCTTAGTCTTGAACTAATATAACTGCATCATCAACAACACTAGAAATAATTCATCTATGCTGGCAAGTGCCTTCTTTCCTCAAGTTTTACTCATTGGTAGCTGCTATTAAGACTAAATTATTCTATTTGTAAAAAAAAAAAACAACAACCAAACCTTTGTTGAGACTATATCTTATATGGGAGGGAAGAAATCTATGACTTACACGTGGCTGGCTCTATATGTGGTATTTCCCCACCTTTAACTTTTAAACTCTACCTTTCTTTAAAAAAAGATAGAAATAAGAACTGGTTGGTAATTGATTCCATTGAGGCCAGATTTGTTACCAAATCTGTGAGACTGTCATCTTTGTAATGAGTAATGCTTGATAATGTTGTAAAAAACTCCAAACCAGCATAGGTGAGGATTCTTCTAGTACAGATAGAGCTATTCAGTTTCCATGAGATACATCTCCTTCCCAGCAAGGATGCTAGTCCTTGGAAGGGTCAGGTATCAGCCTACAGGAGGCAGGGCACTGTCAGCAATTGGGAATGACAGAACAAGTGTTGTGAGAGCTGTTGGAAACAACAGTGCAGTGCAAAGAGGGTTGCACAGCATACACAATATTTCTTTGTTTGCTGGAGTTATGACAACACTGGATTTCCAACAGTTTAAGCCTGGAAGAATAAAAGTTTATAGAAAAGAAAAATAGTTTAGATCATTTTATCCCCATCCCAGAACTGTGAGGTCCATGATGCACATTGTCATTTTTTAAATTTATTTTTACATTAAATCTGTACTTGCACAAATCTCAAATGAGACAGGATGTGTAATCTCCATTTTGCAGGGAAGACAAAGACTAGAAAGACGACAAATTAAGTTTGTTACAGTTCTAGATCAGATCATACTCACTGTAAAGGAGAAGAAGGAATAGACACTTGCCTCATGAAACCAAAGAAAGAAACATGTCCTTACTTCACAAGGTATTTAGTTGGATTTAAGATGTGATGGATATTGGTGCAATTCCACATGGCTAGTTCAGAGCTGTCTAGCTTCATAGCCCTTGGCCAATGTGTTTATCTTAGGTTTTCTTCTGTTGTTGTTTTATAGCTTATTTGAACTAAAAGCAAGAGCAGGCAGTTACGCAGCTTAACTGATGATTTTTTTTTCCCATTGCTTTTGCTTTTAAGATGGGAAAGAATTAATCGGGGGTTTTTGTTTTAAAGGTAGAAAATTCAAATGCCTGTTGACATTTCCTGATGGTGTGTAGTTTTGTGTAGCACCCGACTGTCCTTTGGGAGAGCGAGATTGTGTGGCAATAGATGCTGCACAAATAAATGTACATGTGGAGCTGTGACATAAAGTGAATGAATGTCCAATGGTAAGTATTCTTTTTCTAGTTAATAGAAGCTTTCTATTTTTAGTATTAAGTTTCTTTTCAAGAAAGCATAAGGGACTATAGCTGCACCCGAATGTAAGAAAGTTAGATCAGCAGTGATAAAGTGCTAGGCTTCTTACAGTCAGTACTAGAGTCAGGTAGCTCCGCAGGTAGTAGAGATTCCCTTGACCCTTCCTCTCCACAGAAAACATTAACCACTATCTAACTTAGCTAAAATACAGTGTGGGTGGGTTGGCTTTATTTTATTTTATTTTATTTTGTTTTGTTTTGTTTTGTTTTGTTTGGTTTTGTTTGTTTGTTTGTTTTTTCCCCTTTAGCCTGGGATCTCAGGTAATGCTCAGGTTGCTTATATCTTTATATCTTAAGCCAGATATTCTGGGAACCACTTGGAGAGATAAATGTATGTTCTTTATTTCTCTGAAGCAGACTGGCTTTGTACTTTAGTAATAAGGTATATATTTAATTTCACTTTCCTTTTTAATTAGGCTGTGTCAGGTCAGGACAAATCTTTGAACGGGCAGGAGTCATTGATTAATGTTCCAATTTTCTACCAGTGTTACTGCACTGGGATCGGAATATACAACCATGAATCTGATCACTGTAGTAGTAACAATAATGACCTGATCTGTAGAAGAAGATAATTTTGCCCCTTCATAAGCAGAAGGAAATTCAGGTAAATTTTAAGATTTCAATCAAATGTTTGCTCATAAATTCAAAATTAAATAGTAAAATAACAGCTGAGATTAACATATTTGTTAACAAAAGTTTATTTTCATTTTTTGTGAGTCCTTATTATACTGCTAAAGTGCTTCTGGCCCAAATATTTGATGATAAGAACACTGATTCCAGTCTGTGCAACACATCAGACGAAACACTTCATAGCTCTTGGGAAATAGATTAATGTAGACAGAAATATGGATAGGTACATAGATAGATCAGTCAACCTCCATGAAAACCATTTCTCTCAATGACAGAAATGCCTCAGAGTTGTCTGTGACACTGATCTTTTTTTCTCCATTATGGTGGTATAGAGCACTATATTCTGGGCAGAGCATCTACCCATTTCATTCTCTCAAGTGTAGTCATAAGTCTGCAGCCAGCCCATTCAACACAGTGTGGTGTATAATATTTCAGTTTTATGGTAACAGACTTGAGGTAATCCAGTATAAAATGGGTTAGACAGAATGATGCATAATGCTGCCCCATACAGAATAGGAACTTGTATAAGCATCCAGCAGGGACATTAGCTGGAGCTCTTCTCAAGCAGTTTAGCACCATAATTTGTCACTCTTACTCCAGGTTTGATTCAGTCAATGTCACATACAGTGAGGCAAATGCAGGCAAGGCTGCTTTCATTCAGAGGACTACAGAAAAAAAAAAAAAAGGAAAAAAAAAAAGATTTATGTGTAGGTTTAAAAATGTTTCAATTTTGTAATCAATTTGCAAAGATGACATGCTGAAGTTGGTAGTTGCTTGGAAATCGTTTGTGGAAGAAAGATGATCACTTGGTAAAACTGAAATTTTCTTGAAAATATCCCTTTTTTCCCCACCTATTTCTGGTAAAAAACATTAAAGCAAACTAGATGAGAACATCACATTTTGCAGCCTTGTACTAGAGCCTGATTTTATTTATAATGAAAGGATATATTTATCTTTAGGAAAACTTTACCATGTATAGACTGATGCAAGCAGTTTGTGCCTTTTGTGTTCAATGAAACAGTACCTCTTCAGTTAATGTACATGCAGTGGTTGAAACCTCAGTTGAAGCAGTTCTTCTTAGACAACTGCAGGCCATATCAGGCTTGATTTTCTTATTAGGCGTATCATATTATGGGCAACTGTGCATACTCAGCTCCTCACAAAACCAAAGCAGTTGTTTTCTCCATTGTGTTGTGGTTAATAATCATATTTAGACTCTGGCAGATTATACAGTCATAAAAATGAGGTGATTTTTCGCAGCAGGGATATTGTGATGCTCGTGGGAATGAGGTGTTTTGCTGATAGATTTCCTCAACCCACTACAGAAACTGCCAGTGATAGGTAGGTCAGCCAATCAGAGACACTTACCAGAGCTGTGGATTTCAAGAGGCTAAATTTAATTTGTAAGTTTTTCATGTCCTTGTAAAATGTGTTTGTTCTTCAGAATGATTTCATTCTAACTGATAGGCTTGGACTTCAAATAAAAATATCAGTGTATTAGTAATATCCCTGCAGATAACTTGTCAAATGACCACCCACACAAAGTAATAGCAGTCAGAAGTCATGGCTCAAATTCATTGAGGACCTCAGAAGATACTGCAGGTTGACGTTTCTGCTGCCTGTGCATTTTCATAGTTTCTTTGAATCAGACTTCTGAGCTTTGGAAAGATCCAAATCATGGACACAAAAAGACACAGTACAGCATAGTCATGTAGCTGCTGAAAATGTACAGTACTGCTAGCCAAAAAAATTAAGCAGAAAAAAAATTAAATTCCATGCAGTGCTGTGGTATGTCATTCAGTGTAGTGACAAGGGACTAGAGAAACCCCTAAAAATATAGAAAAATCTAGCTAGCTATAGATCTTCAATTTCTTTTCTCCATATATAGAAAATTAATTTAATTTTAAGAGATGAAAGGAGGCATCTTTCTAAAGGTGAACAACACTGTCATCTTGAGAACTTTGCAGTTATTTATTTCTGTCCTCAAACATAAAAAGAGATTTTATTGTCTCTGCTGTTGAAAAGAAATGCATACTTACCAGCTAGTCACATTTTGCTGTGAGCAAATGTCAGTTTTCCTAAATGAACTGTTACAACTTTACTAAGGAAATAGCTTTTTTTTTTAGTGGAGGAGGATGAATGATTTGATATAAAAATGGTCTGTTGCATTTTCATACTTGGAAAGTATTTTTTATCCTCATGTACAACAGAAGCCAAATAATAAATAATTTAAAGCAAAACAATTTACTGCTTCATATTTTCTTAAAACCACCCAATGAGAACCGTAATGTATCTTTTTAAACTTCACAAGGAGTGGTGTACATTCTCCCAGTGGCTCCTACAAAGTCAACACCCAGCAATCAGGATAAACGCACATGTATGAGATTGTTTTGAATTGGGAAAAGATATTGAAAATCAGATGATGTATACTATGAATGCTGAAAGATTTTATGATGATGTGGGAGGCTGGCAAATGTACTTACAGGGTAAACATTGTCTAGAAGTGGGGTATAATATTGCAATGTGTTGGCGGTTATTGCTCCACCTTCTGCACAAGAAAAGCTTCATCTCCACTAGGTCAAAGTAATCCCTATATTCTAAGGAATGGGGATTTGGTGCTAGGTTAGTTAAGGGACAGAACTAGTGGGCTGCATGAGAAGAAAGAATCAAGTGATACTTATTATAAAATTACAACAGACTCTGCCTGTATTTGAGTCTACATTGCTGTGGTTCAGCACAATGCCTTTTCCCTGCAGCCAAGGAGAAAATGAAGAAAAGTTGCTGCACCCATCCATCTTAGTTTAGTAGAGCAAGACATCCTCATCAGTATCCAGCTCTGCCTATTCTTAAGAGACCATCCAAAACCCATTTAAGAAAGGTGCTAGGAACATTTGAGCTGTCATATTCAATTCTGGGAAAGGAGAACAGTTCCAGGAAATCTCTATTCCAGCATGGAGGTGAAAAATGAGCTGCCTGTAAATGCCATCCAGAAGAGGAGAAATCACATCTGGCTGGAGTAGGTAGGTTGCTAATGCCTGGGGGAAGAGAGAAAGAGAAAGGATCAAACCAGAACTGTTTTAAAATGAACTTGATAACAATGAATTTGCACTATACTGGATGCCCAAACCTGAACAGCCCTCATATGAACTGGGAATAACTATCATTTCTGTTTGTCAGAGTAGGAACTACATAGCAGGAAGTCAAAAGAAAAATCCAGTAAAACTTCACACACGACACGGTGTCCTTAAAAAAAAAGGGAACCATAATGCTCAACTTTGTAGGCCCTGAGACAGGCTAGTATTGTGCAGCTCTTGTGTCCACAGGTGCTATGTGAAAAATTTGGCCTTCCTCTGGCATCTTCCCTTGCTATTCCTACTGTGCAAAAGGAAGCTTTGAGGGAATTGGAGAAAAGCTGTTGGCAATAAAGCATGCATTTAAATTGAAGCATAGTAAGAACCACATGGTAATGTATGAACAATGACTAATGAACCATTAATCCTTCATTTTTTGGAGCAGAGCATTATTGTTGGTATAATAACAGCATATGGTTACTCTAATGGAAGACGTAGTTTGCAGAGCAAGAAATCATTTGGATGGTGCCAGCCGTAATAGTCTGTTAGGGTTATATGCTTAACTGTATATTTGCTTTAGGTTTAATGGTAGACACTTTACTTTTGCTGGGTTTTGCTGCTGCTGTCAGCAACTGCATAAAAGTCAACTTCTTGTTGTCTAAAAGGACAGGAAGAAATATTGTGCTAATTATTCAGAGCTGGACACATTTATGAGCAATTTCTTTTGTAGCTATTCAAAATGTTCTGTAATCATCTCCAAAAATTAGTGAAAGTTTAGGCCTGAATGGAAGTATGTGGCTATTTATAGTCCTAACAAGTGATCTGGTCCTATATATGTGATATGATTGGTAATAAGCTTCTGGCTTCACCCTTTTTTAGAGCTGTTTCCCCAGTAAATCTCATTTGAATTATGAAAATAGAGGAGGTGAAAAATCTGGACATGCTGAAATTTAGTGATTCTACTTTTAAAGCAGGGTTGTGGGGGTTTAATTATACAGAAAGAATGGGTTGATGAGTATCCTAAACCACCTTATCATGAGTTTCTCTGCTGTTTGTACCCATTCACTAAAAACTTTTTCACCTCTGCAAGAACCTCGCTGTAAATTTATGCCTAACTTGCCTTAATCTTGGCAGTTGCTTTTCCTTCCTGTCACTGACATTTAATACCCCTCTAAAGAATTATCATATCTACAAGGAATCAGCATGGACTGACCTGACTGCAGAAGCTGTAGATTTTAAACAAGTGATGTATCCAGTCTACAACTTCCGAACTAAAGAATATTTTAGAAAATGTAAAGACCACAAATGATATAGAATTCATTGCCTCATTAGGAAAGATGTTTCAGTGCTTATCCACTCTGGGTTAAAAAATACATTCCTCAATATTTTTCTGCGCTTGTCTTATATTAGCCTCCAGCCATTGCATACTGTAAAGTTTCTGCCTGTTAGATTGAAGATGCTTATACTTTATTTCACACTTACCTACAGAGTATAATATCATCTTTATTTTTCTCTTGAATAAACACCAGATGTGGACATTATCATCAGATAATGATTTCACAAATTCCATGCAAAGAAAGGCTGTAGTAAATCACAGTATCTACACTTGCACCTTCCAATCCTTATGTACTGCTTACACATAAGAGATTTACTGTGACATTCCCAAAACCTGCATTTGCCAGAAGGCAATTCCAACTGATTATGCTTCAGCTGGTTATATCAGGATCTTAGTCACTACTTTTCAAAAATCACGTTCCAGATAATGTAGCCTTTTGTCTTTGGTTTTGTCTGCACAGATTTTGCACAGATGTCTATCAACATGGATATCGGTAAGAATTAATCTTTCATTATTCAGTACTGCAGTGGGTTGACCTTGGCTGGTTGTCAGGTGCCCACCTAGCCACTGTGTCCCTCCTTCCCCTCAGCTGAACAAAGGGACAATATAAGTTGAAAAACCGCATAGGCCGGGTGAGGGAGATCTCTCATGAACTGCCACCACGGGCAAACAGACTTGACTTGAGGAAGATAATTTAGTTTATTGTCAAATAAAAATAGAGTAGGATGATGAGAAACTAAACACATCTTCCCACCACCACCCCTTTCCACATTTGACTTCTTTTCTGTCTCCTCTACCTTCTCCCTGCCATGTGGTGCATAGGATGAGGAATGGGGCTGTGGTCAGTTCAGGATATTTCAGATCTACAGCTCCTTTCTCTTTATGCTCTTTGCCTGCTCCATTGTGGGGCACTTGGAGCAACTGCTCCTCCCTCTCCTTCTTCACTGACCCTGGTGTCTACCCAGAAGTTTCTCTAATATTTTTCTTACTTCTCTCTTTCAGCTGCCATGTATTATCTTTTACACTTTCTTAAATCTGTTTTCCCAGAGGTGTCACCATCTTGGCTGAGGGGCTCAGCTGTACCCTGCAGGGGCTTGGCTGAAGTCATCTAGAATCATCTGTGTCTTGCAAAGGACAGCCCTGCCTTCTTCTCACAGAGGCCCCTGAAGCCTCCTCATTGACAACACCTGGGCATCTTCAGCCCATATATCCACCACTACCTTCGTGAAATGTATATTTAAGAATTATCTTTAAAATAGACATTGATCACACAATCTGCACAAACTTCACTTATATAAATAAAAAGAGTTCCCCACAACAAAGTCAAATTAATATCATCACTGCACTGACAAAGGTGCACAATGTACACACACTCAGTCCCTCGTCCCTTCATCACATTGCAACAACAAAGAACTCACAGAATCACAGATTCATGGAATCACAGAATGTCTTTGGTTAGAAGGGACCTTCAAAATCATCTAGTCCAACTTTTGACCCAACACTGCAAGCTCACCACTAAACCATACCCTGAAGCACCAGGTCCACAGGCTATGCCTCCAGGGATGGTGACTCTACCACTGCCCTGAGCAGACCATTCCAATGGCTGATAACCCTTTCAGTGAAGAAATGTTTCCCAATACCCATCCTAAACCTCCCCTGATGCATCTTTCATCCATTCCCTTTGGTCCTGTCACATGTCACCAGGGAGAAGAAGCTGTCCCCTTCCTTGCTCCCACCTCCTTTTAAGTAGTTGTAGAGAGTGATAAGGTCTCCCCTAAACCTTCTTTTCTCCAGACTAAACAACCCCAGCTCTCTCAGCTGTTCCTCAGGGGACTTGTACTCTGTGTTCTAGGCCCTTCATGAGCCTTACTGCCCTTTTCTGGACATGCTCCAGCACTTCTATGTCCTTCTTATAGTGAAGGGCCCAGAACTGAATGCAATATCCAAGGTGTGGACTCAATAGCACCGAGTACAGGGTGACAATAATCTCCTTGTCCCTGCTGGCAACAGTGTTTCTAATACAAGCCAGGATGCCATTTGCCTTCTTGGCCACCTGTGCACACTGCTGACTCATA
>VWZY01012287.1:225735-247689 GCA_013399075.1 Chloroceryle aenea | reverse complement strand
CTTTCATCCATTCCCTTTGGTCCTGTCACATGTCACCAGGGAGAAGAAGCTGTCCCCTTCCTTGCTCCCACCTCCTTTTAAGTAGTTGTAGAGAGTGATAAGGTCTCCCCTAAACCTTCTTTTCTCCAGACTAAACAACCCCAGCTCTCTCAGCTGTTCCTCAGGGGACTTGTACTCTGTGTTCTAGGCCCTTCATGAGCCTTACTGCCCTTTTCTGGACATGCTCCAGCACTTCTATGTCCTTCTTATAGTGAAGGGCCCAGAACTGAATGCAATATCCAAGGTGTGGACTCAATAGCACCGAGTACAGGGTGACAATAATCTCCTTGTCCCTGCTGGCAACAGTGTTTCTAATACAAGCCAGGATGCCATTTGCCTTCTTGGCCACCTGTGCACACTGCTGACTCATATTTAATTGACTATTAGTTAAGGCACCCAGGTCCTTTTCCAACTTCCATCTTTCCAACCATATATCCCCAAGGCTGCAGCTTGCCTTGGGTTGTTATGACTCAGGTGCAGGACCTGGTGCTTGGCCTTGTTGAACCCCATGCAATTAACCTTGGCCCACTGATCTAACCTGTATAAGTCCCTCTGTAAAGTTTCCCTACCCTCTAGTAGATTGACACACCACCCAGCTTGATGACACAGAATCACAGAATGTTGGCAGTTGCAAGGAACCTCCAAAGATCATCAAGTCCACCCCCCAGCTAAAGCAGGAGAAAACTAGAGCAGATCATGC
The DNA here is from genome assembly GCA_013399075.1 of Chloroceryle aenea. Classification (NCBI taxonomy): domain Eukaryota; kingdom Metazoa; phylum Chordata; class Aves; order Coraciiformes; family Cerylidae; genus Chloroceryle; species Chloroceryle aenea. The sequence goes on along the minus strand of VWZY01012287.1, from coordinate 246,950 downwards.
AGAAATGCATCCAGAGAGGTCCTGAAAGTCTCCAGAGAAGGAGACTGTTTCTCTTGAACTGGGAAGCCCAGAACTGGATGCAATATTCCAGGTGTGGTCTCACCAGTGTAGAGTAGAGGGGGAGCAGAACCTCCCTCAATGTGCTGGACATGCTGGTCTTAACGCACCCTGGGATACCATTGGCCTTCCAGGCCACAAGGGCAAATTGCTTTTCCATGGAGAACTTGTGTACCAGGACTCCTAAGTGCTACAAGCTTGGGGATGAGTGGCTGGAAGGCTGCATGCTAGAAAAGGNTTGTAGAGAGTGATAAGGTCTCCCCTAAACCTTCTTTTCTCCAGACTAAACAACCCCAGCTCTCTCAGCTGTTCCTCAGGGGACTTGTACTCTGTGTTCTAGGCCCTTCATGAGCCTTACTGCCCTTTTCTGGACATGCTCCAGCACTTCTATGTCCTTCTTATAGTGAAGGGCCCAGAACTGAATGCAATATCCAAGGTGTGGACTCAATAGCACCGAGTACAGGGTGACAATAATCTCCTTGTCCCTGCTGGCAACAGTGTTTCTAATACAAGCCAGGATGCCATTTGCCTTCTTGGCCACCTGTGCACACTGCTGACTCATATTTAATTGACTATTAGTTAAGGCACCCAGGTCCTTTTCCAACTTCCATCTTTCCAACCATATATCCCCAAGGCTGCAGCTTGCCTTGGGTTGTTATGACTCAGGTGCAGGACCTGGTGCTTGGCCTTGTTGAACCCCATGCAATTAACCTTGGCCCACTGATCTAACCTGTATAAGTCCCTCTGTAAAGTTTCCCTACCCTCTAGTAGATTGACACACCACCCAGCTTGATGACACAGAATCACAGAATGTTGGCAGTTGCAAGGAACCTCCAANGTAGACCAGGTGCTTCAGGACATGCTTTAGTGGCAGGCATCTAGGGGGTTATTTTGTGATTTTGAAGTCATGTTTGATCAGGGTATTTAGGTGTTTTTTTTGTTATAGGTATGGTTGGACTTGGTGATCTAGGAGGTTCTTTCCAACCATAAGTATTCTGTGATTCTGTGAAGTAGATCTCTGTCTCTCTTGAACTGGGGAACAGAACTGAACACAATGCTCCAGGTGAGGTCTCGCTCGGGCAGACTAGTGTCATCTTCAGATTTACTGAGCGTACACTCAATCCCCTCATCCAGATCTTTAGCAAAGATATTAAAGATATCAGACCCCAGTACTGGACCCTTGTTCCCCAGGTTTCCACTTGTGTAGTCCCTACAAATATTCCACTTTCTGACAATGTTTTTCCCTTATGTCTCCCAACTACTGTCCTTATCTGGAATTCCTATGGTGCCCAAGTGTGGCACCAGAAAGGACTGTGGTGGGTTAATCTGACCTCTTCTTACAGCAGCCACCCCTGCAACCCTTCTGCTACCAAAACCTTGCTATGTAAAAACAATGCAATACTCCTTCTCTTTTTATGTCATCTACAAATTTAATGAGGAACAATTTTATCTTTCCTCTCATCTCACTGATAAACATACTAAAAATCATTAACCACACACATATTAACTAGATGCCTTTGTATTCTTTATTCTCATTCTTTATTTTTAACTGTCCTCTCAGCTTAATGACAAATGTATTTTGTATTAATATCTACTTAGTTTTCCTAGATAACTAATAAATGTATTTAGAACTTCCAAATCACCCACCAGTTTTGTGACATGCAGTAGTTAATCATCCTTCTAGAACTTCATTACCTTTTTTCATGAGCCTTTGATAGTGTTCTCTCAGACAGTCTTCATGTGACATAATAATATATGACACAGATGATTAAACTTAGTGTTGATAAGAAAACACAGTACCAAAAGTTATACCAAAAGCATAGGGCCATATTTTAACTCTCAGGATTATTAAGAATTTGAAACTGTGTGCAAAGACCCCCCGTCCCAATAAGTATGGACAGAAGGACAGAGTGGTTTTTTGCTACACCCTCCCCCTCCTGTGCTTAGGAAAAGTTCATTGTCACACAGGTTTTTCAGAAACTGTGTTTGAGACAGTGGAGGCTATACAGTGTCCATAGCAAACACTCCTTCCCTTCTGCAATGAAGGATCTAATTTAGGGACATTGGCTTTCTTTCTATAGTTAATGTATTTGTGAAAACCTTTTTTATTATCTTTTACAACAGTGGCCAGATTGAGTTCTAGCTGGACTTTTGTCTTTCTGAAGTTCTCTCCTCATGACCTAACTAGATCCCTGTACTCATCCTGAGATGCCTACCCCTTCTTCCAAAGGTGGTAAACTTTCCTTTTTTTATTGCGTCCCAGCAAAATCTCCCTGTTCAGCCAGGCCAGTTGTCTTCCCTGACAGTTTATATTACAACACATGGGGAAAGCCTGCTTCTAGGCCTCTAAGACTTCCTTCCTGAAGAATGTCCAACCTTCCTGGACCCCTTTGCCCTTCAGGACTGTCTCCCAAGGGTCTATCACTAACAGTGTTCTAAGCAGGACAAAGTCTGCCCTCTGGAAGTCCATGGTAGTGGTTTTGCTGAGCCCCCTTCTTATATCACCAAGAATCGAGAAGTCTATCATTTCACAGTCACTAAGCCCAAGACAGGCTCTAACAACCACATCACACTAGTCCTTCTCTGTTTATAAACAACATGTCTTGTGAGGCACCTCCCCTGGTAGGCTCACTTACCTGCTGTGTCAGGAAGTTATCTTACACACACAACTGCAAAGGAAACATCAGCTCCTGTAGGAACAAATTTCTGTGCCCAGCTGTAGCTACTTGACAGTCAAGATGGCTCTGATCAGGTGGCTGTCCTGAAAAGGTGAACATTAAAGAATTAGGCCCTAGTATCAAAAATTATTATGGAAGAAGATACTCTCTTAATGTTAATTATCTTCGAAAGAGTATTGTCTTTGTTCATTTCAGGGTATGTATTTTCCAGTGTAGTGCTAGTAACAACAACAAAAAAGAAATCTGTCTTTTTGTGTGAGTTTCTTCAAATTTATGTTGATAAATTGTATGAAAAAAAGAATCTTAACTGTACAGCAAGTAAAAAAATGTCAGTTTTGCTTTTTACCTATGAAAAAGAACGGTTTCACATTTTGATTTTGTATTTATGGTGAAGGTCAGAAATTTTCCACTGGGGTAGGTTTCAGAAATTAGCAAATTCACGTCTCATGCACCTTCCCATGAGATATTATTTTTGCACTATGAATCAAATTCTAATTTTATTTACTTGGGGGTTTATATTTCAGTCACCAGTATTAATTGTTATTCTTCATTCTTTTTAGTTTTTAAGTCTTCACATAATTTTTCAGATTAATATTCACAAGCACTTTACTTTTAATTATATTTCCTGTTTTGACTACACATCATTTCACTTAGGCCAACTTTCTTTTACATTGCAGATTCCTTTGAAGGTCCCTTAGTTCTGAATTAAATCTGCCTCTTTTTATTTCCTCCTTCCCTTATAAATTCTGCTCAATTTATTCTAGGCAGTCTGGTTCTGATTTATGTTTTATTTATTTACATTTCATTATTTTCACCTTTTAAACTTTTTTTTTTCCCCCCTGTGATTTCTTATTTTCCAGTTCTTTTCAACTGCTTGGAATTGCCTCCCCCACACCTATTAAAACAAAACAAAACAAAACACTTGTTTTTTTTTGTATTAGCTTTTTCCCCCATGCTGGAAGATAACTTCCTTCAAACATTTTTTCCTATTTTTTGAACATACATTGTTTTATTTTCAGGGTTTTTCTCCTAATGCGTTTGAAAACAGTCAAAAACTGATGCCCTTTAAAATATGGCTTGTGATTTTCCTATTATGTTTAGTACCTAGGATAGCACTTTGAAAGAGTTCAGGATTTTACTGACATTTTTCAAACAAGAAAAATGAGAGGGGGGGAACATATCAGTCTCAGTCTGGAATGTTTCTTCTCACTATCTGACTGCATTAAAAATGAGGAAGGAAATGAGGATCTATTTTCTTCTGTATTAAGACTGGCCCCAACATGGAAAGGGAAAAAAGGTCTTGGTATGAGGGGAGAAGACTGATAAAAATTCTGATGGAATATTGAGAAATAACTTTAAAGGCAACACATTGGGAAATCTATTTTCTATTTCAAGACTGCATTTTATTAACCATTTCTGAAGTCTAATAAGCTTTTCATCTATGCATACAACAATACTATATTTCCTTTTAGAATTCAGTTTCATACCATTTGAAAAGGGAATAGCTATTAAAACTGAACATGGCATTTAAATGGTGAATACGCATTGGGAAGCGTGGAGGGACATTGTTCAAAGGAAATATTCCCATTTATTTTACAGGACATTAAACTGATCCCTGCTTTTGTTAGACTATAATTACACAATTACATCTGGAGTATTCAATGACTTTCACAGGAAATTCTTGTTGTCCTGTATATTCTGTTCATTTCAGCTTGTTTTGCAGTATCCCTTTCTCTCTCTCTGGCGAAACCCAGGTGAAGCATTTAAGCATTTTCATCTTTAATCTTTATTGTCATGATGAGATTCGTACACAAGTGTTCCCAAAGCTATGGCAAAAACTGAAGTTACATTGGGAGTATGGCAATAACCAGCACTCATGCCATGAGGCAGAATGGACGAATGTCTTGTTAACAAAACATTACGTTGATTCACATCTTTTATAATATATTGCTTTATACGGGATGACTCCCAATTTGATTTCACATTCATCACCTTCCCTATTCACGCCATAACGCCAAGATGAAATTTGCCTCACATTACAATGTGATCAGAAGAATCTCTCTAACCCACACTGTGAAATGTTTCTCAAGGTAAAGACTGGAATATTTGGGGTTTTTTTGGTATTGTGAGTTTTAATATTTGTTCTATAAACTGAGAAACTGTTGTTTTTTAATGTTTAAGAAAAAAAACTAAATTAATTTTTTACTTCTATTATAACATCAAAATAGATGCTTAAGTCAACTTCTTGTATGGACTTTGTGCAACTACATAACCTAAAACCTCAGAAATCTCTTTACTTTCTAAGGTTATTGTATTTATAAAAAAAAATAAATTAATTAAATATCAAATTGGTTTTTGTGCAATTTTATTATAAAACTTTCTTTTTATAATTTCCTACTTTTTGAAGAACAGATTTTCCCTGAAGTGTTTCATCTGCAGGGAAATAAGGTAAAAGGTTACAAAGCTCTTTAATAATTTATAATAGAATTGCAGAACATGAAAACATATTCTTTACAGAGAGGGTAATCAGACATTGGAACGGCCTGCCCAGAGAGGTGGTGGATTCACCATCCCTGGAGGTTTTTAAAAAGAGATTGGACATGGCCCTTAGTGCCATGATATAGTAATTGGAGTTGGATCAGGGGTTGGACTCGATCTTGGAGGTCTTTTCCAACCCAATCTATTCTATGATTCTATGATTCTATGAATTGTTTTGAGAAATGTTTTAATGCATTATTTAGTTTCTATAAACCAATGATAAGGCCTTCAAGAGAAGAAAAAAGCATTTTTCAGGACAAAACTGCATGATTGTGCAATGAGATGAGACTTATTAATTGTTCTGTGTGAAGTTATTCAGTGTAAAAGAACGGACTACAGAAAAAGCAAAGTGGTTCTCAAAAGTGACTTTGCATCGGTGACAGACATTAAAGTCTTTATTAGCAGATTTGCAGCAGAGATTGTTGGTGGTATAGGGATTTACAGAAATATGATTGAGGAAGCAGTGAAGTTACTCTAGGTAGGCACAGAGTACTATTGCTCTATTCTCTGTGTGCATTAAGAAGGGCCAATGGAGAATGAATGAAATGATTCTGTATTTTAATAGGTAGGCTTATAATTAAAACAATGTGTGATAGAGGGAAGAGAACATCCTGGATAAACATAAGTACAGATTTATACAGAGATTAACAGTTAATGAATACAAAAGCTGTGAAGTTACACCAGGGGAAGTTTTTATTAGACATTTGAAAACATTTCTACACAGAAAGGGCTGTAAAGCACTGCAACAGTCTGCCCGGGGAAGTGGTGGAGTCACCATTCCTGGAGGTAATTAAAACACATGCAGATATAGTGCCTAGGGAAATGGTTTAGTGGTGACCTGGCAGTGCTGGGTTAATGGTTAGACCTAATGATCTTGAAGGTATCTTCCAACCAGAACAATTTCCAGATTCTATATCCTAAAAAGTTGTCATCCAGCTGAACAGAAACTACTTTGTACACCGCTCTACAACCGAAGACGATTTGGATCCAAAAAGCGCTGAGGGAAAATGTATGAAAGAGAAACTCATCAAAGGTTATTAAACCCAAAGTGCTACACCTTGCTAAAACAAATCATGAGCTACACAAATCACCAAAGGCTAGGACATTATCAACACATTTTCAGTATGTCTATTTCTCATCCTTCTTTATTATAAGACCTCACTGCTGTAGAAGGGTGCTAGATGTATTTATTCAAAATGTTATTTTTAAATGAATAATCAAATAATTTAGTCATAATGAAAATTTAAAGTGAACATGTCTCTGTTCTCAAGATAAGGTCATGTAAATAAATGGAATGTACCTGAATTACAGCTGATGTTGTAAGGTGACTTTATAGAGTAGTTCAAAAACCCAATTAATTTGATGGAAGTGTTGTAATCACTCTTTTAATGATTTGTTCACACCTTTTCCATCACAAATTCCTGAAGATTTTTCCAATTAAAGTGGAACTTCAGATAACCTCAGATATTAGGCTGTTAGGATGAATAAATGCCTAACAGCATTTTGAGTGAGATAACCAATGAGCTACTTGTTTTTTTTCAGGGCAGTAGCATCTCAGCATTCATTGAAGCTGATTTTTTTACTACCTTTGAAAAGAAAAAAAAAAAAAAAGAGGTGCTTTAAACCCATAGCTACTGGAAAAAATCATATGCTTAGTACATGTGCATCAGTTTTGAGATTGCAGTACGGATGGGAATAGTGCTTAAGTTATCTAGAAACTGTTGGACAAAGAATGTTATCCATCACTGGTCCTTCTCCTTTCTGTTTTAGAAAAGCTGCTCTTTAGCTTTTCATTTTTCATTGGACAAGGATTGGTACTATGGCCTAAAGGTAAATCTGTACTAAAAGCCATGACAGATTATACTTCATATTTTTGTAACAAATAGGGAAGAGTCTCTAAAATTAATCATAAAGAAGATGAATTATATATTAAACATCCCAAAGAAGGATCCCAGATTCACAAGTACTGCTATGATACTGAGGAGAAGTAAAAATCTTCTAAAACTTCAAAATATTGCAGCAGAAAATTTGCAAGATATTAAAAAATTACAAAGAATTGCCAAGGACGAAAGAAGTACTAAGTATTGATTAGAAATATGAAGTATTTCATATTTTCCTCTGTGGATATCACTTCAGATGTAGCTGTAAATCTCCATGTTTATTTCAGTCTTTTCTGGAATCTGTTATATCAAATAGCAAACAAACAAAACAAAAAAGAAAAAGGAAAACTGAAGAAATAATATAATCATTTATTTGGTTTTCTATCACTTAATTTCAATGAGAGACATAAATCTTGCATATTTGATAAGCTGTATGATATTTCAAAATCTGCAGGTTTAAAGCTATCGTGTATAAAACCAGTGACACTTTTCAAAACAAAAATTTAAGTAGTGATTTAAGCATTTTCTAGAGATTCATCAAACTGATGAATGTTATCAGTTTGCTTAGTGATGAGTATTCCAATGCTATATTTGCATTATCTAATAAACCCAAAATACTTTTAGAGAAGGAATTTTTTTTGAAATAAGTTGATTTACACATTCACATAGTTTTCCTGAAAGTTAAACAGCTAATGAGTGGAGAGTGTTGATTACTTGATACAGACAAATACACTCAGAAAATATAAAATCCAGAATGATTTTCTCAAAGGAAAACACATAACCAATGCAGCCCGGCAGCTCAGTCTTAAGTGAATAGTATTTCTCTGCATAATTAGATAAATCAAATTACTCAAAGGCTATATATGTGTCAACCTGTTTGCCAGTTATAGTGTATGCATAAATAAAAGACACATCTGAGAAACGTTACAGCATGATCAGTGAACATTAGTATGTCAAGAAGTAGTAGTTCCTGTGATTGCAGTGGTACACTTCACATCTAGAAATAAGTTGTGCTTAACCAGTGTAATTTTTCACAAAATATGGTATGTCTTTCGCAATTGGGAACTTTGTGAAAATGATTATGACATTTGGAAATACTGAGGGGAGATGTGATTAGTTTAAGACATTTCAGGTTGATTTTTTTTTAATGATTTCACACATCCTTGTATTTTGTGGATAAACAACATCCATCATATTGTAGCAAGAGAATTACTCTATTGACCAGATATTTCTTAATCTCTTTATTTAATTGTCTTGGGAGCTGTGTATATCATCTGTGACAAATGCACCTGCATGACTAGCAGAATTAGAATACTTAATGAAAGCTAAATAGCTATGCTTGGTACAATTTTCAGTAAAGATGATACAAACATGACATTACTTGTGACATTTTAGAACTTTTAGGAAAATAGGGTTTAGAATCACAGAGTAGTGGGAAATATTTAAATAGTTTCTAGTCCTATATGTCAAATGAGAGAGAATGAAATCAAATGTTTTTTCTGCTGGACATTTCAAATATTTCAGGATGTGTTCTTGTCCTGTACAACACAGACAGGTTAATGAATGTTAAATCTTAAGGGCTCATAGCATTTAAATTCTTGAGCTTTATTCCCTGTTGTCTGCGAATTTGATTCCCTGATATCTTCCCAGACAGGATCTTCCTTACTAAATTATGTGGACAGGTCTCAATGAAGAGATCTAACCCATCAGAGAGATAAACAGTCAAACCCAGACATTATAATGTAATAAGAAAATATAAACTACTATGATTAAATAAACTTTTTTTGTTGTTTTTCATTCATCAAAAATTCAGACCAATACAGAAGAAGGTCTAAAGAAAAGGTCTAAACCAACACCAATATAAAATAGTTTTAATTTTTCTGACATAAAAGATATTTTGCTTTTTACAAAAAAGAGATGCTCACACATTAAGCATGTTCAATTTCAGTAGACCACATTTCAGTGAGAACAACAGTTCAATGCCTTTCCAACCAGTTCCAAGCATAGCAGTAGCTTCCCTTACACCTGGGAAGTTTCATCTTCGTGATGGAGCTTGTGTGCTAGGAAAAATACAGCTACTGCCACACACAACCCAGTACCTTTGCTTGAGTGAAAAGCACATGTCCAATATCTCACTTAGAGCTGCTTGCTATCTGTGCATACTGTTTCACTATGCTGTGCAGACATACTATTGCCGAATAAATCTTTGTAATTAATCTGATCCTGTTTCTTTGGGACTAACCAACCTCAAAGCATACTGTGCTCCAAGATTCTTTTGATTAGTTTTCCATATGAGAGATTATTGTAAAATTCAAGCCTTAAAAAATATTTATTTTCTTGGAACAGATTCTAATTAAAGTACATTCTACTTTTGCTTCACTGTTATGCAAAGGTATTAATGATCAAAGTACAAGAATACTAGCATAGCTTTTTTAATTTTAAGACATCTACTACTAGAAGACAATTGAGCCAAAAATGTACTCAAATGTGTAAATCCACCCTCTGCCATACGCCCAGGTCCTGAATCAAAACCAGAAAATCAATACAAAGACTCCAATTGATTTTGGTGAGCTTGGAGTTCCAAATGTAACTGAAGTTTGTGTTCTAAGCCATAATAAAGTGAGACGTGCTTTTACTGTACCTTGACTTTTTCCCAGTAAAATATGCTTGCCAGTAAGACTTTTTTAATCCTAGAAAATAGAGACATTGTACAAAGCACAGAATGATGAGAGCTGCTATGGTGAAAATTAACTCCATCTCAGTCAGACGCAATACAATACAAAAATCACTTGCAGTAATGTGGGAACTCAGTTTTGTTGGAAGAACAAAATCCAAAGTGATGTTCCCTTGCGATACACTTAGTCCTATCTTTTTCAGAATCAGAGCTCCTTTCTCCCTGTAGGTTAACAGGCATATCTCTTCTTTCTAGATAATTATATAACATTTGTACTAAAGCAACAAATGCATCTAATGGGACAAAAGGCTGTCTAGGATAAATGAATAGGTTAAATATATATTTATTAAATACTCGTCTAAGAAGTCTTATTCTCACAAAGGACATAGACATAGTCAGTTTTGTGATTAAATCGAAACATCCTTCCTCAGAAGACTATAACAATTTGTTGGGAACTCATGTCATTGCCTGTGCAGAATCATCTTGGAATAAGTAAATCGCTATGTGCTTCCTTAACCTTCCTTCCTTGCTTCCTTAACCTGTTACCATGAGATATCTATTTATGTCATCATGCTGCACTTCAGATTTTCTTGTTTCTCCTTAAATTCTTCAGTATTCCAGGAAGAAAAATCCTTTGCTATGTACGTATGGTTGTATAAGTGTCTGTACCTATGCACATACAACACATACAGGATCTCTACGTCTCATTTTGTCTTCTAGGTGGTATAAAATGTCTGAGGCCAAGCAAATCAGATAAGATCCTGGGCTAGAATCTATGTATAACTTATCATATGTTTTAACAGAGACAAAATTAACCCTGTCTCCACTCAGAAGAACATGCTGGACTTCTCTTAGTAACATCAATGTAAGAGCTATGTCATGAAATGTTATGTCTTTGCCTCTAGTCAGGGTTCTAATTATAGTCTGACACAAGCAGCTGTCTAGAGAATTGCACAATTACTTCTGAAATTTGTTATTTACAAAAATTTTATATGGCCAACTAGTATTGGCACATGTCTAACTAGCAATAAAAACTCACTTCTAGGCTTAAGCAAAATGCCTTTCAAGGATTTGATTGTTGGAAATGTACTAGGGGAATGTCATTTTCCAGAAGGAGATAATGTAATTAGTGTAATTACTTTTCTGTTTAACAAGGATTTGCATTTTTAATGGGATCTTTAAGAAATGGTTTTATCTTACCTCGCATACCTCTTACAATAGTGTTTACTAGAAAAGTCCAAGGACTGAGATCATTTGCAGTTCCTAGGAGATCAGTCATGGCTGATGACTAGGCTAAATGTTCTGCAAAAACAGAACAAATAGGACACTTAGTGCTATAGTAATTATTATTGAAGTGCGTGTGTGTTTGTGTGTGTGTAGAAAGTTCTTGGAAGGGGACAAGATACATTAGATTCGTATAAGAAGACAAAAAGGGAGTCAGTAAGGAAGTGTTTTCTGGCCTGGACAGTGACCAGATATGGGGAGCATGAACTTATATCAAGCTAATAATTTCTAGATATCTTATATTCTTAAAAGAGAAGGATATTTATGAGGAATTTGAAGCAGAAATTTGAGAGTTTTATGAATGTTAACAGGAAACTGATCCCAAGAGTAACAAGCAGCAAGTATAAGTTTAAAAGATCCACCAACAATGATGGAAATTAAGTTTAATGATCAGCTGAGGGATGGTGTTGACTAACTAAAACTGAAAAAAGACAGCAGCAAGAGTAAAAAGCCCTGTGTTATTTTAATTACAGAGGGCAACAGAATAAACAGCATAACATAAAAGAAGGACTATTCAGCACTTGTGAGGCCATACCTGGAGGACTGTATCCAGTTTTGACCTCTCCAGTCAAGATAGACATTCAGAGACTGGAGCAATTTCAACAGAGGTCCACCAAGATGACTAGAGGGCTGGAGAACACAATGCATATGGAGGGGCTGAGACCCTTGAGTGTCTTGCTCAGCCTGTGGAGGAGAAGACTCAGCATGAACCTGTTGCTGTCTTTGGATACATAATGAAGGGTGTGGAGAATGTAGAGCCAGACTTTGCAAAGATGCATTGATTAGACAGAAAGGAAACATTTTTCACTTAGAATATTCAAAATTCACCTGGATAAAGGATGACTAACCTCATCTAAGTGAATCTGCTTTGAGGTGATGGTCTGCCACTTTCAATGTAAACTATTTCACCATTCTAAATAGTAAGCACCTTATTCCCTTTTCAATTCCCTTTCTTTCTTTACATTTCCTTCTTTCCATTTTTAGTGTAGGCAGTAGTAGGATTCTTATCCAAGTTTGATCTTTCTAGCTGTTCAGTAACATAAATAATAATGAATTCTTATGACTAATTCTATCCAAAATAAACAATGTTTAACACACACTGACTGCAATTTCTGTCAACTTCTTGGATTGTCACGGCAGCTAAATGGTAAAGCCAAAATGCACTAATAACAAACAAATGGTTATGAATTATCTAGAATCTCCTATTTATGGCAGGAAAAAGATTTTAAAACAGATTTATGTAATTAATGTCTTACCACATGGCTTAGTTTCATTAAGTCTGCTGAAAAGAATGCAGCAGCTCAGAGCACTTGTGGTCAGATTTCAAATTCCCTTATGGATTTACTGAACCCTGTAATCAACATAGAAGCAATGGTGTTTCAAATGGAATATAATGTGAGTTGTGTTTGGAACTTGTGGACAGTTTTTTAATTATATTCCCTGTAATTATTGCAGTTAGCATGAATTTTGTTTTTGAAAGAGAGAAAAGTGTTTTGCAGGGAGCAGCTGAAAAATTTTCCTGGCAAACAACTGAAAAATAAAGTTGTTTGTTTGCTTTTACCATTGCTAAAGGGTAAAATATATATATATTCCAAAAGTGAAACCCTTAGTAATGAATTTACTTATTTTTCAGGAAATCTTGGAACTAACTTAATTGGCTTAAAAACCATTTCATAGAGCCAAGATATCTGATGGTAAGTGAATAACCCATCCCTTCAGGTAGTCAGGGAAGTTATAATTGATTATACCATAGGCTATTTCTTGGAGAATGAATGCTTGTGGTTGCTTCAGATTTTGTCTTATCAGCATTCATTTCCACAGCAAATGTGGTTTCTTGCAGAAGATTTGCAGAATATAACCAAAGAATAGCTAATGCACAGCACTTCATTCATCAAACCCTTCGTTCTTAGATAATGTAGATGGAATGAATAGTTGAAAAACATGCATTCCTATTCCTTTTCCTTCAAAGGAGATAAATAATCCTTCATAGTGATTTCCAACATGTTTTCTCACTTCAATTTCAAATAGTCTCAAAAAGTACACAGAATGCTGAAGTGTTTTGCTGTCTGAACAAAATATGTACCTTGAACTGGTACTGAGGCAGAAATTCTTCAGCTTTTTATTTCTAGACAGAGTTTTCACACAAATATATGTTTTTACAGAACTAGTACATAACACTGAACACCTAGAAATGTGTTGGTTTTTTTTCCCAATCATACTATTGAATAAGTTTCCACAGAATTACACACTACTACTAGTTCTTAAGAAAAATCATAAAAACTCACTGTAAGGCTGTTTGAAGTTTTAAATCACCATATCCTTAGTGGGCGGAGTTAATCATCTACTTCAGGAGTTTTATGAAACAGTGTTCATTCTTTCTGTACTGTTTGATGGTTAGGGGAAACTGTTCCCTGAGAATACTGAAGAAGGATAATTTTAGAATAGAAAGTATAAATTTTAAAGGACAGATTGCATTCATTTCTAAGTTTGAGTTGCAGTTTATAGTTGTGGTAGCAAGATTTCTAGACTTCCTATGTAATTCCTGCATCCTCATGTTTCATTCTTGACTGTATTTGTGATTGGAGCCATTGCATCTGTTTTCATATGGAAAGCCTGTACTCAGCATTAGGTTAAAATGTAATTTATGTGTTATGTAGATTATAATATCATTCCACTGGTGTTAACAACTGTTAACAATGAATTTAAGAGAATAAAATAAGATGAACTTCACAGTTCATCACCACAGTTATATTGTTTAAAATACTTCTTTGCTCATGGGAAAGCACACTTGAAAATCTGTGAAACTCTGATCTCAGTGGCAAAATAGACCTAAAATGACATTTCAGATTCACCAGAATTTCCTTCCTCACAAAGGAGGCAGCTGTTTTATCTAATGGGACTTAAATGGCTGCATCAGACTGATAAAATATTTCTGATGGGAAATGTTTACAGTAATTACATGTTTATCTTGCAACACATTACTGTTAGAAACCACCCTATATCAAGGAACAAATAGAACAAAATTTATTCACTAGGTTAAATAGAGGTAAAAATAGTATGGAAAATGAAAGAAACTAACCATCAAGTCCTTCATCACCCAAACACACCAAGATCTGTGATCTTTCAGCTGTATCCTGAAGATTGCTGGACAGGTTGACTGCTAATAATGGTCCAGACCAGCAGAAAGCTACGCATGCTTACAGGAAGCAAATCCTGACTCTGATATCTATTGATGGGTACTGATGTATATTCCCTTTTCAAGGTGTTGAGAAGTTACACCAGAAAAAAACACATGTTGAAATGCTGACTACATCTGCAGGCTGTTTTGCTTTCTGTCTTGCTTTAGTCTTACCGAATTGGTAATTGAAAATTCCTTTGTATTCAGTTTGAGTAATACTAAAGAGAAAATTAAATTCCCATAAGTATCCCTTTGTGACTTTCAGGGAGGGCACTTTTTATAACACCCACAGAGACATCTATGTGGCTGGCTGCACCTAAAAGTCAAAGACCCAGATTACGCAACCACATTTCAGGTCAGATTCTGAAACGTGTTTTTTCCTAGAACATTTCAACAGAAAACCACTGGATGCAAAACAGTATATAAAGTAAAGAAGCGACTCAATTTTTAATGAGATATTGTTAATATGCATTTAGTAATCATATTTTGTAATAAAAATATTGCCAAAAGTAAATATGAGACTTTTAGAAATATTATTTTCTGGTAATTAACTTTAAGTTCTAAAATACAGTACAAGTAACGTTATGTAAGACCTGAAATAATTGTAAATACTACTGTCTTTTTCATAGAATCATAGAATAGATTGGGTTGGAAAAGACCTCCAAGATCATCGAGTCCAACCCCTGATCCAACTCCAATTACTATATCATGGCACTAAGGGCCATGTCCAATCTCTTTTTAAAAACCTCCAGGGATGGTGAATCCACCACCTCTCTGGGCAGGCCGTTCCAATGCCTGATTACCCCCTCTTTCATCTTACAACACAGTACAGCAGCAGCAGTGAGGATGTTAATACACAAGAAGTGTTATTTACCTGTGAGCAGTCAGACATTCAAATCATGTGAAGATCACGTCATAGATTTTCACAGGGATTTAAATGTTTGTGTTGAAAACAGTTTATAGATGCAGCATAAATCTCAGTACTTATGTGGCTGTCATGATTAGAGAAGTGCAGCAAAACCATGATCTTTACTATGACCAATTTTCAGGAAACACAAAATGGTGAAGGAATACATAACTCTGCAGTTGTTGTTATTCTTTATCAAGTGGTAATTAAAAAAAAACCTCTTATTTGTGTGAGGTTAGAGCTTTGTAAATTAAAGCATTACATGATCTGAGATTATATGTCAAAAAGGATGATACGTGCAGCCCCATTCTCTTTGTTAAAAATTGCAGAAACAGTGGAGTTCAAAAAACTAGTGCCAAAAAGCAGTGGGTGACAGGTGAGAATAGAGGACTCTCCAATAAAAAATGGTTCACACAGGTTTTAGAAAGAAATTAAATTACCTCATATAGAAACTATCAGGAAAAGAACAGGTTGTTAAAAGAAAGATCAAATTCTCATTTAGATGAAATGATTATTCCCACAGAGGTCACTCAGTGCCTGCCGATTTGCAACACTGATGTTTAGAGCAATTTGCTTTATGTGCTCCATTGCCAGAAGGCCATAGTAGGTAACAGCACAGAGCTGGACAGGCACCAGCAAGATAAGCAAATTCCTTACACCACTGTACTAGAACACTGGACAAAGAGAAGGGGATGGTGGTTCAAACTTAAGTTATGAACAGTGACATTAACAGGAAAATCATTTCACTATTAAGAGAAACAAATGAATGCTCATCATATAGAAGATAAATCCAATGCAGTGTTCCAGAATAAAAATGCTCTTTATGAATAAGCAGCAAAAACTGTCTGCTCACAGACTAATTAGTACCTAGGGCATCTTCCCAAGGAAGATGTGGATCTATGACTGAAAGAAACAAACCCAGTGCCTGATGCTGGTGAATGCTGAACATAAAGGTGTTGACTATGTTGACTTTAAACACACAAACAAGAAAGCAAGTAATGTTGCTTTTGAGCTCTGCATTTTGGGTTCTTGTAAAGAAGGACAATGCTGTATATCATTTTAACATACCCTGCCCCCACCCTGCGTTACATGCAAAATCATTAGATACAGTTTTCCCAGGATCTGAAATGTTGTCCTGGCAAGACACTGCTGCTGGTGTTCTTTTGGAATTTTCCAGCAGTTCTAGCCAAGGTCAACTGGCAGCCAACGTTTTCAAAAATTAAAATTTTTCTTCAGTGTTTTAACTCTGCATGAACTACAGAACAGTTATCATCGTAGAAGATGTGCAGTTAAAACATTAAATCGCTGAAAAATCAGCAGAAAATATAAAAATCATATTGAAAAACCTGGAACTGGACTGCAGTTTAAATGGGTGTGTATGAAAACAATTAAAAACATAAATGAACTATAAAGTGTACACAGCCAAGAGTGTGTTAGTAAAATCTTATTGCTGCTTTAGCTATATATCATTGCCACTCTTTGAAGAAAAAAAAAATATACTGGATGACTCAGTATAAAATACCATCTTTAAACCTAGCCTCTGACTTTTGCAACACCTTCTTGCTGACATATTTCACACTGTGTTTACCTTGACCTAGATGCAGTCTAACAGAGGCCATTTTATACACCTTATTGCTGTACTTCTGTCTTTCTTGCCTTCAGCACAACCTGATGGATTTGCCTGTGAGAAGGGATAGGGTTTATCCTCGACTGTGTTAGCAAAATGTCTCAAAATTAACAAATCAGGTTTTGTTAATTTCTCCAAAATGTGTGACTAAAATATTATTTTCTCATAACACTATTTTTAAAGTAAATCTCTTAACAGTTAACCATTAAAATAACCACAGTTTAAACCAGCTGCTGGGTGACTGGAATCATGCTTCACTGCCTTATGTCTTTCATTTCTGGCTGCTGTTGCACTTTTTGCTGTGGTGACTTCTCAGACAAATTCATCCCAAGAAGGAATTTGTATTTTCATGTAACTTTACTGCTCATCAGTAGCTTAACTATTTCTCTTCTTTGCCTGAGGAATGGTACATTTTGTACAGACATAACTTAGATGTGTCTAACATCATGTATAGACATAAATTAATACAGATTAGTAGGCACCTCTGGAAGATGTCTGTCTCTAACACTTGCTCAAAGCAGGGTCAATTTAACTTAGGTGGCTTAAGGTTCAGAGCAACCTGAAATGGTCTTCTGCAATTAATTATTCTCTAAATATTTCTGGTAGGATAGAAAATCATTGCATATGAGGAAATGTCCTGTTTTCTAATTGTCTTTTGTATTACAAATTATATGGATTTTTCTTACAGTTTTGGGGAAAGATCTTCACATTAGGTCTTGAAAAAGAGTCCACTGAGTTGCACGAACATTTGTCAATTGTCCAGCAGGCCATTTTTTTTCTGGAAACAAACAAACAAACAAGCAAAAAATCATCAGACGTTATACGAAAAGTGTTTGTCTTTTTGTGGTAAGTACAGACTGCTATTAACACTGCCTCCAGCACTTGCACTCAGGGTTACCTTAGACAGACAAATGGTGACACTTTCTGGTTTGTATAAAAGCTTAAAAATCAGATGTTAAATGATAATTAAAGTCTGGAAAAAGTAGGTAAATATATCAATTTATGAAGCAGTAAAGGATGAATGTCCAGAATGCTACATGCAAAAGCACTCTGTTACTATTCCATCTCTCTCTGTTGAGTGGAATTGACTGCTAGTCACAAAGACCTGTCATTCAAGCTTTCATATACAGTACCTGTGACCTGCTCCACTATCTTCCCTGAGTTAAATGAGAATCTCATTAAAAGAGCTCTTATCTAAAGACAATACTGTCTGAAAGCTGCTCTCTATTGAAATACTGACTGGTGGTAGGGTAGGGGAAGATGGATGGTAAGAAATGAGATGGGGACACTGAGCAATGACTAGAGCAATGACTCTGGAGTAACATAAGACACAAAAGAGTACAGAGAATGCCATCAGGAATCTATTCTTTTAGGCAAAGATGGAAGTGTGTAGGGATAGGGGGTACATAGTATCTTACACAAACTGTATCTTGATAGTATTATTGTTCAGGATATTATTCACAGTCCATCATTCTATTCTTGCCATTTATGCTTTAAAGATATTTTATAAGTTATTTTTCAGTCAGTGAATTTTTTTAGCATGAAATGCCATGGAAGGAGTCCTCCAAACACCATTCAACTGTACATAATAATTTTTTTGAGTCATTTATTTTCTAACTGCTGAAATGTTTTTAAGTGTTAAATATCATTAAAAGTGCTGTCTCTGTATCTGCCAAGAACCTCATAACGATATATGTTAAAAAGCAGAAGTTGCTTTTGCTAATATTTGACTATTTTTACTAAATATTTTATTGAAATAAACTTTTTCCACTGTTATTTAATACTAAATTTTAACAAAAAACAACAACAAATTCTTACTTAAAGATTAAAATATAACTAGATTTATTGAGAAGTCTCTTTACAGTTTAACACACTAAGGATTTATCAAAATATTTGAATTTTATTCATTGTTAATTGCAATACTTTCCAAACTACACTGAAGGATTAAATATTTTTGCATTAGAAGGTGCTTTTTTATCTACTGTATAATATTCTATATTAAATATTAAGACATGTTAATGTTTGACCAGACTCTTGCTGCTGAAAACATTTTTCTCACAGATGTTTCAAAAAGTCACTGATCTCACAAATTTACTAATAACTGTGATGAACTATTGCACACACTCCTGTATATTTTTATGAAGAGTTGAAGAAAAAATATAGTATTTTCATAGACAAAGATAACAAAAGAAGCTTATTAAAGTAATTTTTTGTTCTTGTGTAACACCTGAAATATTCAGGACTCTATCATTTGCAACTGGATTTGATCAATTACCTTACAATATTTTGAAACTTGAAACAAATGCTTCTCTTTTAGTCATAACTGCTTAGCTATGTGATGTTTTACCCATTATGAGAACAACTAAGAAAAGCTTTCTGTTGGTTTGTTTGTTTTTTTTTTTCTTCTTCTTGTTCTAATTTTATATCAGAAGTTTTTAATAATTCAGCCAAGAATAAGCATTTGTTCTCCTTTACACTCTTTAAATTAGATGAAGTAACACTGAATTATAATATTCCCCAAACCTCCCATAGTGTCAATAGAGATGACACATGAGCAGTGAAGGAAAAGTACAGATCATGCAGGAAGAGGAAAGTTTGCAGACTTTGTGGAAGTTAATTGCCTGTGTTTTAAGAGAATAGCAGCAATTGAGGAAGTCATGGGAAGGTTATTAATTAACTGAATTGAGGCAGTGTTATCAGAGAGAGAATGAGAAATTAAAAAAAAAATAAACAGGCAAATCAGGAATTGGGTATGACATGAAGGTGAGTAAATGTTGCTATGAACAAAGTCAGAAGGAAACATTGGAAAAAATCAAATAATAAAGAGAAAACACTGAAAAGCTGATCTTCTCCTTTAGTTCTTATTTTTATATTTTTGATAATGTATAAGTACCATTGATTTGTTTATGGATCTGGAATGTACATACATAGATTAAACTCCAATGGACTGATTGGAAAAAAAGTTACATTGCTTCTCATCTGGCATAATATATAATGAACAAAGCCACATCTTTAAGTTAAAGTGAATTGAGTAACTATAACTTCTAGGTAATAGATAATTCATAATTAACCTGTAAAAACATTCCTAAACAATTAAATATTCATTGACCTGAAGCAATGCAGATTCCTTAGTTGAACTATTTTTTTGTTTGTTTTCTTTTCTTTTTCTGACTCTACTGAGTATTATAAAATC
Source organism: Chloroceryle aenea (assembly GCA_013399075.1). Classification (NCBI taxonomy): domain Eukaryota; kingdom Metazoa; phylum Chordata; class Aves; order Coraciiformes; family Cerylidae; genus Chloroceryle; species Chloroceryle aenea. The sequence continues at coordinate 226,934 of VWZY01012287.1, read as the reverse complement.
TTTACATCCATCACAAACACTGCAGAACACAGTGTGCTGACACCTTTACTGTCAGGCAGCACCATGCTTTTTTCCAGCTTCCTGGAGAGTTAGTTTCTGGCTCTTGGGTCACTTTTTCTTTGCAAGTTTTTTCTCATTCTGCCCTATGGGTTCCTGTGTCTGGAACTGCTGGGTTGCCCTGTACCTTCACAGTGATGTACGTGTCTCTTTTTCTGTGATACAGCATCTGCGTTTGCTTTAGGCAGCTTGCATCACTCTAAGATCAACTGTGAGAAAGGTAAGATTTCAAATTCCTTGTGGAGAGTCTAGAGTGTGTGGTGTAGTCTAGTTGATCTGTTAAACAAAATGAGCATTGATGAGGGTGGTAGAGGTTGTTGCACTTGTATTATCATGAAGTATCTGCTATCTAACCAAAAAGACTTAAAAAAATTGGCTTTATCATGTGAACATACTCAGTGCATGGTGTAATTTAAACAAGGAGGAATGCATGAAATTTATCTTTGATTTTCATATGTGGAATTTTGTCCTTTTGTGACTGTTCTAAGCATACAAATACAATTTCAAGTACATTAATCACTAATAATAATATAGAGATACAGAAAAAAAAAAAAAAGCAACTGTTAAAAATGACTAGAAAACCATGATAACCTTTGCCTGGAATTGTATTAGTGGTAAACTTCAAATAAAAGGGAATTGCAATAGTAAGCCAAATGAAATAAATAACTTATTTTGAGCACACCCAAAGGATGGCTGCATGGTTTCACAGACTATATGTTCCTCAGAAATATAAGGAGTAACTAAGGAATTCAGCTAAAAATAAATAATAAAAGTAAGTAAGGGTAATTCATTTTGACTGCCACTGTTTGCAAGGATAAACTCTATTTCTGTATGTGAAAAGGACCATGCCAAATCTCTCCTGCATTTTGCAATTTGAAGTTCTATTAGGTTGTTTTGAATGTCTTAAAATATTAAATAGTATTTTTTTACTGACATCTAAAATGTCTAGTGTTAGTGTTTGTGTTTGATTTGTCTTGTAAGCATCTCTGTGATTTGATTTAGACTTTCTTGTAAAGATGACTGACTATAGGATTTTCTCTAGGTTCAAAGTCCTTCTTTTGTCACTTCATCATCTTCTGGAGAAAATGAAAATTCTATGAGTTATGAAGACATCCCTGTTTATAAAGCTTTAGGGAAAAAAA
>VWZY01012287.1:208838-225723 GCA_013399075.1 Chloroceryle aenea | reverse complement strand
AAAAAAAAAAAAAAAGACTTACTCTTGGACTACTGAAAAAGGGAAAAAAAACCAAACCAGCTAACTAAGTTACTTGCTCTAAGTTATATACCACTTCTGTATATGCACAGTCATGAAAGACTTCTTGGAACTTAAGCACAGATCGGTCTGTAAAGGATGACACTACAATATGTGGTAAACCTCAGGAACCAGACTGTAGACATGAACATTATGAAACCTCTTTGGATAATAACAGCTGTTTAGGAATGGCGCCACTGGATTGATGTGCACACAGTAGAAATCCAGCAGGTTTAATTTCTGGTCTTCTTTGCCATAGTAAACACTGAAAATTATTTCATCCAGTTCTCATTCAACTGACAGAAAAATCCTACCTAATATAAACAAGGCAAGGAAAACCACATTTCTAACAATATGCTGCAGCACTAGCTTTGGGTTTTTCTATTATTCTACAAAATTGTCTAACTCATGTGAACAAAACCACCCAAAGAAACCATTCATGAACCCAAACACTGTATTTCCTACATATTTTTTAGTAAGTTTAGGAAGAGTACTTCTCAATGAGTTATAAAAAAGCAAATGATATTAAGTGTTACTTGGGGATTTCAAAACTCTAAACTATGCACTACAAAGTAGTATGACACAGAACTCTTTCAAGTATAGAGATTTCAAAACTGTCTTAAAATATGATCTATTTTTCATAAGATATTTTTTCAGAAACATAAAATCTCATAATATCTGTTGAACCTTTCACAGCCCTTGTATTTCTACTGTTCAGTAAATCTCTTGTGGTCACGAGTGTACAGTTTATTTATAAAGAATGACCCTAGGCTTCAGTAAGACAGCATTTTCACTAGGGAAGAATAAATGTATGAAATTAAATATTTTATTCTACCTGAGTAAAGAATAACAAATTATGAATAGACTTTCAAGACAGAGTTTAAAGTTCCTTGAATATTGCTTATAATAAAATAATCAGGCTTTCTCATAAGTAACAACAGTAATATCTTCCAGTCTTCTTGGATACCATTGATTCTATTATGACCTTTACCCATGAGTTCTTCAGTGGGAACCACACTGATATATGCCTTTACTTCTCTATAGTGTTCTCTGTAGCCTCCATTTTCCTTCCTTTTCTCCTTTCTTTTTAATTGTTTCTAATCTTTCTCCCATGCAACATTTCTTTTTCTTTACCCTCTTCCAAAACATCACTGCAAGTCTGTGACAAGTAGGGAGATTAAGCAAGGTAGATATTTTCTTCTCTACTATATTTTTTTCTTTCAACACTGAGACTTGAAGTTTTTTCAGCAGTTAAGTCTGTAGTGTAAGTCAGATTGCCTCTTATTCTGCTTTTTCTTTTGCCTAGCACTGTAACCCCATCTGGCAAACAGAGACAGCTCCTCTTATATGACTTTTGAAGAGGCTGACAGCCTCAGTAAAACCCAAAGCCAGTACTGGATGGCTGTGGCAGAAATCAGGAATACTCTGAAGAAAAATATGAGGACATTGAAGACACTTATGGGACAAAGAAATTTAATGAACTTGCATCTTGAAAAATAACAGCTTTTAGATGAGGAGGAACTGGAGTAGTCTGGACAAGAACCAGATTTTCCATTTCACAAAAATTTCCATGTCTTAATGTCTTTTCTTGTTCCACATCAAACATTTTAAAAGTCCTTCAAATCAAGTTAAAACACAAAAAAGGTCCAGGTCTATCAAATAAACACATTTTGATCATATTGAAAGTTTTAGTTCCAGTTTTATAATTTTAAACTCAATTTTAGGCCTACATAAAAAGAATTCATTTTCACAAAATCACAGAATGGTAGCGGTTGGAAGTGACCTCTAAAGATCTAGCCCTTCTGACAGAACAGGATAGCCTAGAGTAGATCATACAAGAATAAATCCAGACAGTTTTTGAAAGTCTCCAGAGATGGAGATTCCATACCTCTCTGGGCAGCCTGTTCCAGGGCTCTGTCACCCTCACAGTAAAGAAGTATTTCCTCATGTTGAAGTTGAACCTCCTGTTTTCCAGATTATGGCTCTTGCCCTAGTCCCGTCACTGGACACCACTGAGAAGAGCCTGGTTCCATCTTCCTGACAGCCGCCCTTTAGATATTTATAAGCATTGATTAGATTCCCCCCTCAGTGTCCTCTTCTCCAAGCTAAACAACCTTTCCTTATACAGTAGATGCTCCAGGCCCTTAATCATCATAGTGGCCCTGCATGGGACTCTCTCCAGTAGTTCCTTCTTCTTGAACTGGGAAGCGCAATACTGGACACACTACTTCAGGTCAGGCCTCACCAGCAAAGAGTAGAGGGAGAGGATAAACTACCTCAATCTACTGGCAACGCTCTTCCTAATGCATTCCAGGATGCCCTTGGCATTCTTGGCCACGAGACCACACTGTTAGTTAATGGCTGTCCACTAGGAAAAGTTGTATCAGTATCAGAAAAGAGGAAAAATACATATCCCATTTATAAAATAAGAAATAAAGAAAAATACATTATTTGTGCTAGAAAGATTTAAAATATTTCTGATCATTTTTGTTCTGATATAAACAGCTACTTGTTTCAGTCAAAATGAAAAGATATTTACTATTTTGTGATTCAACATACAAAGACAGTATTTTTTCGACCTGGACTGAATCATGTATTAATTTTTTTTAATATAGTAGCAGAGTGTGTCATTATGACTTTAATAATGAATATATGCATCTTCCCTTGAGTAGATGCAAGTAGAAGTGAGTGACTGATATGACAGACTAGGAGCTACTATAGCAAACAAAGACTTCCTTTAAACACCTCCACCATTACACAGATTTCTTTTCCCTGCCTTGTCTCTCTTGCAAGGGTATTTGCTTTCAGTAGTATAGAAGTAACCATATGTCACATTTTTCAAATGGTCAAATGTCCAAGATTAATAGCTAAAAATTAGTTTGTGGTTTAACTACACAAATTTACATATTAAATATCAGGAAGAGCAATAACATTTCAGTTTCTGCCATTTCTATTTTTAAAAATTCTTTTAACTGGATCTCAAACTGTAACATCAAAATGCCTGCATCAATGAAGTATTTGTTTCTGACAAAAGCAGAAATAAAGAAATAAAAATGTCAGTGAAGAAGCAAATAACGTTAATGTGCCAACCAATTTATCTAGCTGTTAATAGACCTATCCACTGAAGGACCCCAGCTGTGCCTCCCTGAGGTGGGCATATGGCCTATCTGTGATCTGACTGCATGTCAAGTTAAGATGAGGGTGCACAATCCTTCCCTTATCATATCTGAGTTTCCATGGAAGTAAAATCAAGCATTGCAGTCTAGAATTCAGATGTACCCTGATTTAACAGGTCCTCTGATTGAAATAATCTGGGGCACAGACTGGTAAAAAATGATTTACAAACCTGTCACACAGTGCATAGACATTAATTAAGTTGGTTTAAATATGATTAGTATCAACTGCAAAAATTACTAAAATACATTAAAAAAATTTTAGAAGAAATGGAACATTGTGACATCCTTGCATCATAAAATTCAGCATTATGCCAGTGAGGACAGTTACTGAAGACATAACAGTAACTTTCAGGTTTTATTCTGAGAGTAAAATAACATTTACAGAACACAAGAGAGTTGTTTAGCTCAAAAGGTTACAAGTATATTGTTCCATCTACCCCATGCATTGTATTCCAAGGTATCTAATCCACTTTCTCCTAATCCTGGATAATGGCTTCAGAAACACTTTGTCAGAGGTAAGGATTAGGATTCTTCATGCCCATGTACAGTAGTGTAAGTGAAAGACATGCTTAAGCAAGAGGGTCTAGTGGAGGAGAATTTAGACATTATGTAAGTAAATACTTCTTAAGGACAAAACAAGTAAAAAGTTTTTTTCCCTCACTGGCTTTGTTGTGATGAACAGTAGTGAGGTACTTCAGCAATGTCTTTTGAATGTCTACCTATCCATGCATTAAAGAACTAGTAACTGGTACATGTAACAAAGCAAATCAATGCAGGCCATAAAAAGCATCAGAAGGTGTGTAACCTTCTTTTCCCTTTCAACAGAAACAAACTAGATCTTAGCTTTTCAGATCTAAATGGAATTTTGAAAAGCAAAAGCACACTGAAGATTTATTTCCATCAATATTTTCACTTTTTCTTTTTGGAAATATTGAACATCTACTTTGCTAGAGTTATTTTGGATCAGTTTTGTTTTGTTTAAGTATAATCTGTTAAACTAATTTGTTAATCTGTTTTACCCTCAGATACCCAAATGATTCTGACAATACTCACAGTTCTAAAATGTGTTCCTAAATTGAGATATTGCATGCCAAATTTCAGCCCACAGGAAACCTTCTGTTGAATGTTAACAGCAGATTGCAGTGATGCAGTTATGGAACAATACAATGAATACTGACATCATAGTAGGACACCGAGACTAAAGCCTTTTTTGTATGATGGTGCAAGTTTCTACACATGGAAATCCCAATGAAGTTAATGGAAAGAGATTACAGGATTGATATTATGTCACGTGGTGGGAAGTTTGCTCAGGAATGGTGAAAAATGTGGCTGCTATATTTTACAACTAGCATATTTTATTACTGGCATATAGAAAAAAAATACTCAAACCCTTCAGTATTGAATTATTTGTTATTTTCAGGATGGAGGAAAGACGAGGGGAAACAGTTGGGCAGAGGAAAGAAAAAAAATAATGTGGCAATGTTCCTGAACTAGGCAAGGAGAAATACACAGTTGCCAACACATATGGAATCACAGTGTTGTTGGCAAAATGAAACATCATGCAAACTGTAGTATGAGTTTAATTTAGCATTTTTATAAGGTACCATGCAAACTGAAAAACAGAAAAGCACCAAAATAAAGTCCTTGTTTTAATTTTAAAAAGTAATTTCTACCTTTACTTCTATTATGTCACAGGTACTTCTTGACTATTAACTCATAATATTATCTTTAACTCCATTCATATTCTTGTAAATTTTTCTGGGTGTTTTTCAGTGTTCATTTATATTAAACCAATAACTCTTAGGCTGTTCTCAAACCATGATGCCTTCAGTGACATCTGTTCCAGTCATACATTTTAGCCTTTCATTTTTGTACATGATGATTTAATTTGGGCCTGACCCCAGTTTTTTTAATGTGAATTAACTGTCTGGTGTAATTAAAGAGGAGTTAAACTACTATGGGATGGCTGAAATAGTCAACCATCTGCTGTATTTTTTGGTTCCTAAGCAGGGTAGAAGACCATTTGCAGATTTCCCGTAACAGTTACTTATATAAAACAGGAAAGAAAAAAAAAATTACAAATGTTCACACCTCTTTCAAAGTGTTCTCTTAAACTCTTCCTGGTGTAATATTAACTAAACAAAACATAAACTCCCGTAGTAATTATTAGGGCAGTTGGTTGCTGTGACAATATTCTGTCACACTGATTTTCCCTGGAAGTCCCCACCCTAGCTTTGGATGTCCCTTCTGCAGATGAATTAAGACTGTTCAGAAGTGCTGTGCATCTCCAGAGACTGGATTACTGTTTTGAGATCTGCTCACTACAGTTTGGGTTAGACCAAAAGGAGGTAAGTTTATCCTTGTTTTATAACCTACAGGTATAATTTTAAATCAATGGAAGCTTATATTATTGACTACACATACAAAGATTTGTCATCAGCCAGACTTCTGGCCCACATTTCTTGCATACTGAAAAAAAATAATAAAAAAGATACTACTTTTTCCAAAACATGTTATCTGTTTTGAAATTTTAGACCAAGGTGGTCTAAACTCTTCCATAAGCTTTAAGGTTCTGAATGGGTTAAGAAAAGAGAAAAACACACTCTAACCCTCTGCACTCTATAGAGCTGTATAGTGGAGGGGTAAATGAACCCTCCTGTGGTGGGCTCCAGTGTAAATCGCTATCCTACTCCCAAAGGGACAGGAATAAACCCAGTATTTCTTACAATTTTAGTTTAATAAAATAGTCCAATTTTGCTGAAACCAAGATTTAACTGCCAAAGCTGCATAGTGTGAGGCTTTGGAGCTTCATATCATAGCTCAGCTCGTTGGCAGTCATAGTCTTAGTGTGGGTCCAGGCTAGGTAATGGTATCTCAGTTAACATTTTCCTGGAACACTCCTAGTGCTCCACAGGTTTCCTGAAATATGCTTCAAACTCTCACAGGTAACTACCTTAATTATATCTGGGGTATTATCAGAAAACATCTTGAATTAGTATCTCCGTTCACAAGCGGCTTGGTTTTCTTGCCTCTGCCAGACATTATCTCAAGACGAACACTTGCTAGCCTAGTGGAAGAACAGCGAACTCCTTACTCTTGTGATCTGGCTCCACTTCCAATTTTGGCCAAACTCTCATGGTATTCCAGCCTGAAATATGACAAGATGGGGGGAGACTGCTTGCAGAAAAGAAGAAAAAGCCTTAGTGCTAGGGTGTCCCTGTCTCCTGCTTTGATACTGACCACATATTTGAGAAGGGAAGTTCTTCTTTGGGATTCTGCCTATATGGTTCATCTGGTTTAGAGATGGATCCAGCTGCCAAGGCTTCAGAGCAACTGTTGGATAACTTACAATACTAATTTATATACAAGACAATACCTTTTAAGAGGAGAGCCTCCAAACCTCTTTTAAGATGAGTCTTTAAGGACCACACTATTACTTGGAAAGATACACAAATTCATCATCATCTCCAGCTTCCAGGAGAAGTTCTGGGATCTTTCTGAAGTGAGATACTATCCAGAAATCTTGGATTTATAGTTCACTGCTCTCTTCATCTTCTCCATGTTACCAGACTTTGTTTCTTACAGCAGAACCCTTTTTGTGATTTGTGGGTATTTTAGATTCATCCTGAGATGCCTCCTTCTTGCACATAAAAGGGAAGTTCATATCCATAGCATGGACTTCTAAGAATCAACTCACTCATTTGACCCAATTGCTCTTCAGGAATGATATGTGAGATGTGACCTTGCTGTCCATTTATTATAGACAAATTTATACATTTTTGTCCTTTGTTTACAATATTTTAAGTTGCTTCCTTCTACATATGAACAAGTAAATGGTGCATTGCATATTTTTACAGCTACAGACCTTTTACAAATGTACATTTTCAGTTTGTCCTGGGTTTATTCCATGTTATCCTGAGTGCTACAATAAGAGACAGTACTTCCGCTCCCTTTATAGATCAACTTCCATGAGTCTTTCATGTACTTTTCTATGTTAGCTTACATTTTAGACAAGTTATAAAAGTTGTAAACTACATCACACTGCTTAATATAACTTCCTGGTTATAAATCACTGTAATGATGGGTGGGTTGTTTTTTTTGTTGTTGTTGTTTTGTTTTGTTTCTGCTTTTTTGTTTGTTTGTTTGTTTGTTTGTTTTGTTTTGCTTTGTTTTGTTTTGTTTTGTGTGTGCGTGTGTTTGTTTGTTTGTTTTTTTTTTCCCAGGAAATAGAGACCAGATTAAGTTATTTTACCTAAGTCACTGTTTACAGAATTAGCACCTAAATAATAACAATAATACCTGAAAGAAAGTCTTCTAAAATGACACCTTCTACTGGGAGAGCTAATAAGTAAAATGATTTCAAATTGCTTTACATACTTCCTATCTGGTTTTGTTTTTCCCAAATATAAAAATAATTTAAGCGTGCCTTTTTGTTTTCTATTACATGGAGGGGAAAAAAGTCTAATTATCTTTAAAATTCATTAGGGAGTTAATTACACATTGCCTCATACAACAAACAATGATGAATTCAAAATAATTTTGCTGGTATACTCAGAAGTCATATCTCTAAAGGCAATGATTTTTTCTGCAAGATAAAATTACACTTTCTTTTGGATTGGAAAGAATATATATGATACATTAGATTTTGAAAGTTTAAATTAAATAAGTGTTTCATAAGTGATAAATGTGCAAGCATAACACAAACAGATATTCATCATACCCAGGTGAAAGATATTTTTATATATCAAATATGTAGTCTGCTTTGCAGTAAAATCCTACATTCAAAATCTAAAAAAAAAAAAATATTTACTTTTAGTACATTGGATCTTCACTTCATCTTGGATCCAAGTAATTAAATTGGACAATATGTGTAGAACAGTTATGAAAGATCTTTAACAGCTCTCAGACAAAGCACTTTATATAGGGGAAAAAACAAAACAAAACAAAAAACAAACAACCATTTAAGATTTCCTTTAATAGGGCTTGAGTTTTTCTTTCTTACTCTGGAATGTGGTGTAAGATATCAGAGGCTGAAAGCTTAACATTTGGGTTTGTTTTGTTTCAAGTTTTTCCATTCCTTCACCTTCCATAGAGAGAGGCAAAAGCTTATATTCCTCTGTCTTCTTGCACCTTTCTGTAATCACAGAAATATTTTGTAAGATTTTTTTTAAAAACTCTCTGTTTTAATCTGGAAAAGTGAACTTCAAGTCAAATTAGTTATTAACCCTGTAAGTTTACTGAACTGAAAAGTAATTTTTTTTTTTTTTTTTTTATGTATGTATGTATCTTTTTTAACTCCCCAAGCACTGAAAATAAAAAATAGGAAAGTTCTCAAGCTTTTCTTCACAACACTTTTATACTCCTCAACTAGCTGTCTATCACTGTGAAACATTCTGTCAAGTAGAAATAAATCAGAATATGCTAACTTAAGCTGACAAAAAACTTAACATTATAAATGAGTATTTGGGGAATAGTGTAGTGCTATTCCAGAAGAGGTTGACTGTGCCATTATGTGAAACAAGTTTCCTTTTCCATTAAGTTAAATGTAGAAAATCAAATTAATATAAAGGAAAAATAAAGTCATCAGTGTGGAGTACAGATTTAGATCAAACTTGAATTCATAAGGATTTTACTTCTTATATTAAGAATATTGTTATTTGTCCAATTTACACACATCGCAAAATACTAATTCTGTGAAAAATCCATTTAAGTAAATGTGAGTATTTACAGTAGTCACTACCACACATTGCAGTATGTATTTGTAGGACTGAACACAGAAATTCTCTTAGACTTCTTGGTGAAGTTTTAGAGTTTATTTATTATGTATTAATGTCACATTGAAAAATGGAGGGTGAGTTAGTGATCTTATTCATCTGTAAATATTTTTAAGCAACAATGAGACACAAACCTGAAATTAAGGCAGAAAAGATAAATAACTTCTGTGGTAAAGAATATGTGAAAGTAAACACAAAAGTCCAGTATCTCGTGGGTTCATGAAGGGCAAGTCCTGTTTAACCAACCTGATCTCCTTCTATGGTCAGGTGACCTGCCTAGTGGATGAGGGAAGAGCGGTGGATATTGTCTACCTGGACAAGGCATTTGACAATGTTTGCCACAGCATTCTGCTGGAGAAGCTGCAGGTCATGGCTTGGATAGGTGGACTCTTCACTGGGTTAGAAAGTGGCTGGATGGCTGAGCCCTGAGAGTGGTGGTAAATGGAGTTAAATCCAGTCGGCAACTAGTCACAATCACATTTTACTGAAGAAACAGGTAAGTAGAAATCTCAGATTTATTATCTGTGTGTGTTCATTACTTTTATTAGCTGTTATCCTATTCCTCATCTTATCTCTTTCTGCTCCAAATTAAATTCAGCAGTTTATGTTCTTATTTGTCAGTATTTACTGTTGTCTTTTGCCTCACACCTGTTTCTAATGGCTCCAAAGACACAAGGCTAATAAAGGACAGCAAATGATTTATTTTTTTTTAACATGACATAAAATAAATCCAACAGAAACAGATATACATAATTGGAGCACTATGCAAGGATGCATTTTTTTAATTTGTCAAAGCCTGGGCTAGAATAAGATTCTGATTGTTTATAATATAATCAGGCATCTGTGTGCATGCAATGACATGCATAAAGTTCAGACTTTATCAGTTTCTGGTGGCTTTTTGCCCTCAGTGAAAAAGGATGACAACATTTAATACTATATTTAACTACTGCCACAAATATAAAAGTTTTAATGCTTGATCATTTTATTAGTCAAGGACAATGTCGTCTATATTAAACCTGAATAAAATTTCATTCAAAATTAATAAATTAAAATTAATTGAAATAATTAATTAGATTGTTTTATGAAATTAAATGAAAATAATTTTATTCAAATTAAATTACAGCAATACATTAATATTATTGATCTTGACTAGACGTCCTAGTCTCTCTTCATAACTTAGATGTTGCTGCCCAGAAGACACTTATGGTAAGACAGCTCATGCTGTCCGCATCAGCTGAAGGAGTTCCAGAAAGGACAATAGTTATTTGGCTGTTTGAGTTCTAAATGTAAAAGACCATTAACATAATTACAAATGCACTTTCTTCGGTGGTTCACTGGTGGTCTTTAAGAGTGTATTCCAAGGTTCCTAAACATTAGAACCAAGTGCTACTGGCTAAAATTGTGAATGTCTACACTAAATCTCTTCAGAAGAAAGTGGTAGCCTTTTGTCATTCCAGTAAAGTTTATTGCACTGTCCCTTGTCCTGTCCTTTCTCCTGAGGACAACCGTTTTAAAGACTTAGATCTGCTGCAGCTCAGCACCATCCAGCTGCTAATGAGAGGATGTCATGATGATTAGAGATAAGATCACAGTCTGCTCTTTAGTATTGTTCATTCTCAGAAGAGTCCAAAGGGCAAACTTACTCAAAAGGGCCAGAAAAAAGGCTAGGGAAAGTTCCTGAATAAGGCAGGTCTGTGAGAAGAGACAAGATTTTTAGGATGTTCCTTCTCTTTACAGTTCTGCTTAGAGACCCTGTTCTGGCTGCCAGGTGTTTAAAGCAGGGGAAGAACTGAAGAATTTAATTTTAAAAGGCATTATTATTTAAGAATAATACTTGTAGGAAATTCTTAAGAAACCTTATATAATTAGTTATTTGGGATGTTTTCCATCTCTGTGTCCAGACATAATAGCATCTGTGGCCTCCTTTGAATTTACTTTCAAAAAGCATACACAGCCCCAGTGCTTCTAGAAATGATTTTCCAGAATTCCATTGTGCTTTTCACTTCTGCTGCAAAAAGTAATTGATTATTATAGAAACCTTATTCCTGTTTCCTCTCCTCACCCATTCCTCATTATTTTTACTGTAGTCATAGAAGACATAAATGATCTTCCACATCTACACAGAGCAAGTTATTATTGTAGCATAGTTTATTAGCCAGTCTACTTCCTTCTTTTTCCTAGACAACCTATATTTTGAGACTTTTTTTCCCTCTCTGGAGACTGCAGGCTACATGCCATTACTTTAAACTGACCCCAGCAGACCGTGCTTTACTCTCTCATTTTTACTGTTTTTCCATAGGTTCAGTTCAGTACTGCATGAGCTCCTGCTGTCTTTCTCATACATAAATAGAAAGACAACTGGAGTATGTATACTATAATCTATCTGGGCAGCATAGTATTTCTGTGTATTTGACAGATAGACCATAGAAGTTTGACAATAACCTAGAAGTTACATAAGAAGTTAAGGCATCTCTTCTAGCAGTGTGACTCTGTGGGGGAAAATGAGCTGTTTTTACCTTTGAATTACCCTGAGGTTGCATTAAGTTTCTTTTAAAATATGAGTACTTAGTGTGTTCAGGCACTCAAGAAGCCAACTGTCATAGGATGTCAATCCCTGATTTATTAGAAGCATTGTCTGAATTTACAGTCTGACTGTAGATTCGTTAACGCAAGTAAATCTAGATAGATTAACTTTAAAAATGGCAAATGTTCTGTTATAATGAACTCTTATGTGCCCTGCCAGGCTAGACATTTGCTCAGAAGTCAGAAAATTCCACTTCAAGAATTAAAATGTTAAACTGGTATAATAAAGTCCGCTTACTGCAAACTTTATCTCATATATGCATTCATCAGTATTGCATACAAGGTCTAAGTAATTCAACTAGACAGAAGCATATTATTGAGTAAAGTAGCTGCTCGTTATGTTTCTTTATCAGTTTAAAAGCATTTTGTATGGAAAAAATAAAATAAAACAAACCAGCAAAAGCTTTGGTTGCTGTTTATGGACTCCATAACACAGCACTGTTTTTGTGAAATGCTGGAAGGACTGGTGTGGAAATGAAACGTACCGCTGGGTGTCGTACACAGAAAAATTGTCATTCAGTGCCATGTGCTTAAAAAAAACCTAGTTAGTTATGAAAGAGTTTTAATTCCCATCTTTTAAGAATTACTGTTTTATTTATTTAGTAGATAATCTTCAGAATGAATCAGAAAAGGATAGCTTAGGTAGACACGGCTTTAATACTCAGATTTTTAAATCTGATTGAGCACCTAACTAGTTTGTTAGTCTGATTCATTTCAGCTAATCATGTTAAAAAAACAGTATCTGAAAGTTCCATCTTTGAGTTGAGAATTAGGAATCTGGGAATGTTTCTATTATTTTCGAAGTTCAAGATAACATTGAAGAACTACATTTCAGAAATCAAGTATGAAAACAGTGCTGCTAGAGGTTAGCTAGAACAGAGCATGAGACCACACTGGTATAAGGTCAGTAAAACACATAAAGTGATTTATTTCTAAAACTGTAATCTCCAATAATTATGAGTTGTAGGTGGTCTATAAGAACACAATTAAATCAAACATGTCAAGTTTATAATCTATGTACATTGATTGTATGAAATATTGGAGCAGCACTAAAAATGTTGCTAACATTATGGAAGTAATTTAGAATTACTAGAATTTGTAGAATAAAGAAGAGAATAATATAGTAGATTTTAAGGAGCCTGTGGCAAGGTGTTCTTTGAAGAGAATTCCTCTTAAAAAAACAGCAAATCTGAGGACAAATATCTGTACTTACTGTTCCATCTGAAAGGAAGGACAAAATCTAGAACTGCACATGACCTGATGGTTGTCTCCAGAGGTCAAACATGCCCAAAGCTGGAGATAGAGACTGAGCATCAGCTGTAGCAGGGGACAAATGTTCTCAGAGCATGCAGAACAACTTCCGTCAGTCCCATGGCACAATCATTTTATGTACCAGAAGATCAGAAACTCAATTCCTTATCAGAACTTGGTGAAGAACTTCTCATTCTGCACAGTTCTGTCTTGAATGAAGAGAGAGAATGATGGTGCAGAGCAGCAGCAAGGCTTGCATACAAAGCTAGCATGAACGAGGATGTCAAGATTCCTTTCTCAAGGTGTATTTTGCATCTGATTTTTTACAAAAATTATTACTATTTTGGGATTTTATACATTGGACTAAAACACTGTTTCCTTATGAATAGCAGTATGACAAAAGATAGCAATTACCCAAAGTGGATTTAATGTTGCTTTCTTAATAGATCTTACTCATGCTCATTTTAAGTGTGTATCTCCAAAGGTGTTAACTATGACTTACTGGAACTATTTGGATTTTGACAGTAAGATAGCTAAAATAATTCATACTTTTTATTTTGTGTGAAATATTTGTAGTAAAAAGCTTTTTGACTTGTGTGCATGTATGGTTAGCACTTCCAGGGTTTTGTGCAAATAAGACATAATGTTTCAATGACTCAGTCTGACCCGTGGATTTGTCATATGCTTTAGTAAAAGCAGAATCCAAGTTTTTGTCCCAGTTTCAAAGCAGTATTTAAAAGATTAAGAAATAAGATTTTTAGTTCACCACAAGAAAACTACTTGCAATTAAATGAATTGAATTAACAACACAGAAAAAAAAAAAAGCATGTATGGAAAACAACTTAAATGATGACATACAGTCAGGGAAAAAAAACATTTAAGTTAGCCAAAGCTAATTAAAATAAAATATTAAATTCTTCATGCATATACCTGGCTAATTATTGAAAAGGTGTGTGTTTGTGTTATTTTAACCATCATGTAAATAATAGCTTTGCACAAATTGATCTTTGCTGGATGGGTTATTTGAATTATAATAGAAAAATATGTCCCGAAAGGGAGGGTGTCAGATATAATTAAGAAAAAAACAGTGGGCTTAAGATTTTTTAAGAAACTATAAGCTTTCCCTTAGTGAACCTATTATAGCACAGCTGGCAAATGTCAGAACCTTTTTATGCAAACCTTTTTATGATTACGTGGGTAAAACATGAGGTACTTTGATATCATGTCATTGGACTTTTTGGCATGATTAAGTACCCTGTGCTGAGAGGAACTTCTTTTGTGACAGTCATAGGGACAGCCATGGGTTCATGCAGAAAAAGCAGCAATGAAAAATCTTATTGCCTGGCTTGGCAGGCTGGAGGAAGGCCATGGAGAGAGAGCCTGGAAGGAGATGAGATGGCAGAGGACTGGGTGTGAAAGGAAGGTGAAAAGGATGCTCCAGGTGAGAGGGAAACACTAAATATAGGGTGGCATTTTTTGGATTTATTAATCACATGTAATTAAGCCAGCAAATGATGAACTATACATCCAGGATCAAAATCATCAATACAAAAGGTAAATCACAATATTAAGGCACTTAGAAAATGTTATTAGAGACCTTAAAATCCCTAAACACATGTAGGTACTGATCCCAAATATTTCCTATCCCACACATCCACATTCTCATCATTATATTAGCTTGCTGGCCTCTTTGGGTTACTAGCACACACAGAGGTCCTGAGTTCCTGGGAAGTCCTCTTGTGTGCACTCTGGGGTGCTGTGTACATTGGGGTGCTTCTATGTAATGTGTTCCTGTGTGACTTCCTGCAGTCTGCTAATCCATGCACTGGTGAAAAATCACCCCAGAAGGTCACATACATACACACAAAGTTTGAGTCCCTACTTGCTGCATTTGGTATGTCCAGTTCTTTAGATGGAATGCTGAGCCTCATGGTGTCCAACAAGGAGGAAATACATACATCTGCAGGGACAGTGAGAATTTGAAATTAGTTATTATATTCTTACATTAACTTCTTTTTAGTATTTGAACAGAAACTTCAAGTCTGTTATGTGTTAACATTTCATTTAGGGAAAGCATAAACAATTGCAGAATTAATTATTATGAAAGGTCCTACTGGGATTGTTGGTGGTTATGTTTATAAATGAGAAAGATGGTCCAGAGCATTGAAAAATATTGTCTTGAAATGGGAATTACAATTCAGTGTTTTTGAGGGAAATAGCTGACATATACCAAAACAATCTCAGAGAAAGGAATATGTTTGCATAACATAACCAAAAGTGAACATGACTAATTTCAATTTTGAAAAGGACAATATTTAATTTTAATATTTTTCATGGAATTGAAAACAAAATAAATGAGCAGAACCAGACTGAGTGATAATTGCTGTGATTTTATAAACCACAGATTTTATTTTATGCATAGCAAAGATCCTATTGTGAATGTTTAGGACTCTACTGAGAAAAAAGCTTTAAGTCTAATATGACATTTCTATACAGGAAGCCTTTCTGCTTCTCTGCTTAAACCAGAAGCAGTTGCCTACCATAGGCAAATAAATAAAACAACAAAGGATAATTTTTATGTATGAATAAGAATGAAAGAGCTCATGCAAAAATTCAGAAGATCATGTCAGTGCTCCCATGCAATGTAATTATAACTTTTTTTCTATTATAACCCAAAAATACCTATGACTACACAGAAAATTCGGGGGGGCGTGTGTTTACACAGTGTTCAATAAATCAAACATTTTACTGAATTTTAATTCATAAAAACTTGAAATACTTACCAAACACAGTTAAGGGATTTCAACAATAAAAATCTGATAAAAGGGAACAGAGTCAAAGTAGTTAAGATATAGGAAAGGCTGACATAAGATTTCACATCTTACTTTGTTACATAACTGGATATATGCATATGTCTGTATAATTATGACTAAAACTCCACAGGCATATCTTCAAAGCAGTTTAATTAATAATATTATTGGAGAAAAATGAGTGACCTTTAAAATTCTGATGCATACAGGTAGACAATAAGACCATATCCTCACATAATCATGTCAAAAAGCATTATTTCATTATCTCTCGTATCAGTATTGCTAAACTTGAAGAAGCTAACATGTCATCTTTGAAGACAGTGAGGTTAAGTGAAATGTTTTTGAGTTGGAAATGTTACAAAATCAGTATCTTCTGCAGTCTTGGAAACTGCACACTTATATGCTCCAGGAAAATATGAAAATGGACTTTCAAGTCTTCAGTCTTTCATTTCTATCCAAACAAGGGCATAACTTTTAAAAAATAATTATCTTCTTAAGTGAGATAATGTAGATAGCTGTTGAGGCATCAAATGTATGTGGTCTCACCATATTGTAGTCAGGAAAAGGAGGTGGAATGTGCATATGTGTTATGCAAACTTGAAAAACAACAGGATCAATGAAAAAACTGAAGTTTCACAGACCAAGAAGGATGTTTCTGTGATAGAATTGGGTCCAGCTGATAAGTGTAATGCCTCAGAATTTCACAGGCCATGTTGTTCTAATACTTTTTCCAAGTTTATTAGTGCTTCATCCTCTTGATCATTTGGCCAATTTAATTAAATATAAATTAAATATAAACAAGTCAAAATTATATCAAAGATTCTAGTGTGAGGTAGAATCCAGGGAAAGAGTGAGTGGCATTCTTTGCTCTGGGTTTTGCAATGCTAATGAGCATAGAATGCCTTTTAGCATTGACACATAAGGTAGCTTGAAAATGCAAAATGCTGAGCATCACCTTTAGTGAAAGCATAGTCATAATTATTTTTTTTTTCCCACTCCAGAATAAAGAATTTTAGGGGTTTTATTTAACAACAAAGTGATCTTCAGCTTCTCTTGGAAGATATTGTTAAGGCAAACAGAAGTGTGAAATTCTAAGACATGTTCATCTTTCCCACAGGTCCTTATTTGCAGAGTCCTGTTGGAACTGATTCTAGTAGTATTCCTGAATTGCTACTATATGTGAAAAAAGGTAAGACAGTTTCACTTCTGTCGTGCTTTAGGGTCAGGGCAGCCC
>VWZY01012287.1:148650-208648 GCA_013399075.1 Chloroceryle aenea | reverse complement strand
CTAACTTCAGAAAGTGCTGTTAATTAAAAGTACTGAGCTGAAAGGTAAAATCACTGAACAGAATTAGTCCGATTTTCACCCAAACCAGGACAACTTCTAATGGGTTCTCCATGCCGTCAAATGAGCACAGAACCTTCAATTAATAAAAAGCTTTTTACATCTTAGGGTATAAGTGGAGGTAATGAACAAATTCCAGCTTATGCAGAATGGCTTCTCTCAGCATCTTCTTTTATGGAGACACTTTCTGCAAGTGTCAGATAACTAAGCAACAGTTTTCCAGTTGGTTCTGTGTCCTGGTTCGATCTAGAACAGAACCAATTCTGTTCACTGATTTTACTTTTAATCTAAATAACTAACTGCACTTTCTGAAGTCAATAGCATATGTTTGCAAGCAGTGTCTGCTTCTAGCAGTGATAGTGCCTGATGTTTACAGTTACTACCAAGGATTGGTGTGCAGAAAGGCTTGTTCCTGTGCAGACCAAGGTCACTGCTAAATCTTGTGTGCTGCATTGAGAGGTTCAGATTTTCACTTGGACAGAATTTGTCTAGTATTCTTTTGAAAGAAAATAAAATTTGTTACATTCATTTGGCATATTCTATAAAATTATTAAACAAGACAACCCCTCCTCCGCATGACAAACATAAACACATACATAAACTGGAATATTCAATGACAAGTTTTGTTATGCTATTTGTTAAATTTCTTGAAAGGCAAGTCTTCAGACTAACAGGATTTACTGAAAAGAGAAATATACAAAGACAAAATATTTCCTCAGTGGAGAAAATGTCATCTGGGCCTTTGAGTGTACTTTCAATGAATCGAAAGGCAAACTGCCTCTGACTTCAACTACCAGAAGCAGAACTGTGTTCTAGAATGCAATATTAATATTCTGTTTTCTATATAAATATCATCACAATCTTATTTTTATTTACAAGGGCAATTTGTATTTATTCAATTTACTGAGGTTTTATTTCAAATTATGTGTTTCTTGGTCTGTTTCCTGTTCCACGTGCTTGTATAACTTTATTCCATTGCTAGTCTTGTCAAGAAATCTTTTGGAATAGGAATTACAAATTGCTTTCTGTATATTTTAAAATCCACCTACATATTCTGGTTTGAGATTTACACTCTCTTTAGGATAATGGTGTTCATTTAAGGATAATTCAGATGGGAAAGGAAGTATGGTTATCCTTTTCTCTGTTGGTTAGTAAAACTAGTACTTCAGAAGGAAAGAAATTTTAAACTGTATCCTGGTAAGTGACCCTGATCAGATGATTGTCAGCATTCAAAGCAGAACACTAAGTTGTCACTCTGTGATAGATTGTCAGTAACTTCATTGCCTGAATGCATAAACTTAAGTCATTCCTCTTGTGATTTCTCTGTTCTTGGTAAAGAGACACAGACCTTTAAAGAAAGGTAGCTGTTTAATCCTTAAAGTCTCTCTCTCCACTGAAGGTTAAAAAAGGTATTTACCTTAGCTGTACAAATTTAGATATCTGAAATGGGGAAGATGCATGCAACTCGTTTCTTTAAGAAACTGGTGCTGGGCAAGGAAGCTAATATGAATATAAATGTATAAATGTCTCTGTACCTCCCTTTCCTTTATAAAAAGGTGATACATAGGAAAAAATATTTTCAGACCTTTTTTATGGTTTAACAGCTAATTTCTGCTTTCAAGTGACACTATATATACATATATATTGGGCACATATACACTTTAAAAATATATATACATATAAACAAACCATAATTTTCTGACATATGACATCCTTCATAAGCGAATTTTACTATGCAATCTGGAAAGACTGTGGGTTTCACCCTTCCTGTACTCCCACATGTTTATACTTCCCTTGTGAATCTGCAATGAATCACAGAGTAATAGTTTTCTCTTGGAAAGAGAGACAATTTTATAGCATCTGTATATACTGCAATACCATTTGAAAAGCCTCATATCAGACTGCTGGTTGGTAATGCTTTAGCATATATATAAAAATACAGGGTTCTAAAATATATATTCTGAAGTGGAAACTCTGCAATGTATGAGTAATTTTCAGCCTAGCATGCTTCCTCCTGAGTGAAACTGTAACATTCAACTTGCATAGTGTCAGGGACTGAGAACTGTCCAGCTGATGACCAAGACAAAATGACCTCTCAAACATAAGAGCAATTGACTTAAGCAATAGCAGACTTTATTTCTGTTGCTTTCTGATAATATGCAAAACAAATACATTAATTCTGGCCTGAGTAGAATACTGTATAAGTGGTGGAAGTCCAACAGAATGAGTCTTCTCAGTTTACTTTAATTGTTTGTATAGGAACATATATAAATCCCTAAGAACAACTACGGGTATTGAAAAAAATACTCCTAAAGAATATTTTTCCTGTGGCATCTTATACAGGGGGCCTACAGGCCTATCAATTTGTGCCTATTCACTTGTTTTCCACCAAGTCAAATCAAGTAAATTTTTAAGATCTCTATGGAAAGTATAGCAAGTCATGAGCAATTACAAGAATGATCATTACACTATTTTATAGCATGATTTGTCATGTGAAACTTTTCAACTGAGGATTTATTCCCATGGATGGCACAGCAAAGATTGGGTACACTGTGAATTCATCAGATTCCACTCTGAGACTCCCCAAAGCTGAACTGAATTTTATCTTGAAGTACTGATGAATCTGAAGACAATTATTTAATTTTTACTGTGCTGGAAGGCTAATGACTTTGAACTAAGAATACAAGATAAAATATTTAAAGGAAATAATGAAATTTATGGATGTTTATGAATTAACATTACCTTCGAAAATGTTGGACATTTTCCTTTATGAGCAGTTGTGAAAGTGAAGGAACAGTGGAGAAAAAGGTCATTTACAGGAACAATGAAAGGAGGTGGAGCTTAAAAATTCCTTTGTAGTTCCAGAGGAAATGGAGAAAAACTAGTGAGTACTTGCATATTATATTTAACTATGGTACAGTTGCACCAATCCCTGGGTTGTGCCACATAAAGCATACTCAGATTTAAAGGATGGTTCCAGATACTAGAGAAGCATATCTTTGTTTCTTTCAAGAACAGGAAAAGCAACTGTGCAAGGAAATTAAGATTTCTTTACATCTTTTTATGTGTTCTGCAGAAGTCTGCTGATATTGCCACCTGAAATATTATTAGTCATTGAATGTCTTGTAAATATTTTATTTTCACTTTTGTCCAGTTTTAAAAGGTTCTCAAGCATACAGTTACAATATATTATGTTACATTTATGAACTGCAACTTACATTTATATTAATAGGAAATTCATTCTCCTATATGTTTTATTGCTATGAATATTAGTCGTAAAAATATTGTCGTGTCAGATACTTTCCTTGAAGAAAGATTGCTTTTCAAGACTTTCGAGTTAGAAAAGAGTATTTTACAAAAACTAAAGTTGTGAAAATATTGTAAAAATGAATCCCAGGATTTAAAGTCAAATTCAATTCTTCATTGATCTAACATAACAAAGACTTGCAGACCCCAAACCACAAACTGAAATAATTAATATCACCTATGAAAACTGAGGAAGAAATTGTATCATTTCTTTGTGTTGGAAGAATTTGAAGTTCTTTCTTATTTATTTCTTTTCACTCTAAAGTTTGTTGTTGTTGTGGTGGTGGTTTGTTTCAACACACCACCCACCCCCCCCACCCCCCCCATAAGAAAGCAGTAATGCATTTGAATTTGCTGTGGCTGTGAATGAAGATATATGGAGGTTCAGAATTATGATTGTGTATTATGGTTTCACCAATGCTGAGTTTGCTTCAGTGTCTTGGCAATCTGATTGTAACAGAGAATATTCTGGACTAGAAGTAACTGAAAAGTCTGAAAATTACTCAACATCATGGAGATTTTCTATGGACTTTTCAGTTTCTGTTCAAGCTATGAAAACGGTTGAATTTTCAGTCCATGTCATGTATAATACCTTTTGCAACTATGAGAAGCAAATATGAAGAAAAGTAGCAAGTCACAGTTTTATCAGGAAGGTATACTGTGTAATTTTTCTGGAACACAAGAAAATTTCTGTTGAACTTTGATGGTAAACAATGCGACATTTTTATTGTGACTCAGAGAGTACTTTCTAGCTTGAAGGGATGAGGTGTGCAACTCTCCCATTCCAGACAGAGCAGGGCTAAGGGCCACCACCTTCTTCCACATCATTGTTTTGAATCAAAGAAAATCCAGGTACACATATTGCATGCAAGGCAAACATTCCCTGTCTCAGGAACTAAAAGACACAAAGAGACACTGTGACCCTGGAAAAGTCTCCTTGGAAGCTGCCTTGTTGTATCTGGTGTTTACACATGAAAACAGTAGTTAAACTGTCCCTTAAATAAAGAAATGCATCAGATCAGTGCTTTAAAGATATGTATTAGATATTTAAAAAAAAATTCAGGAGTAATAGCTTCTGAAGAGGAGCATCTGATTTTCAGATAAGAATTTACATTTTTCTTTGACAGCAATTTAAATTATATATTGAATAACACAGAAGGCTTTGCCTTTTTCCTCCTAGAGAATCAACAAGTTATTTAAAAAACAACAACAAAAAAAAGAAAACAAACAAAAATGAATCAATCAATCAAACAAACAAAAAACAAAACCCCGAAAAAGCGCAAGTCCATCAGTTCAGACTGAATGTTTTTATGTGACAAATAGACCCTAAGACTGAAACACAGCAGACAATGGAAGCAGGTTTAATTTTCTGCTTGCAAAAGAGCACCCTGTAGGCAAAATACAATAGAGCAGCCTAATCTTGCCGATCATTTACATCACATTAAAAATTAATATATAGATTTGCATAAATTTAGATCACACATTTTGAAATATAGACTACATAGCTGTAGGAATAATGCTGTTTGGATGAAGTACGCTCTCAATAGCCTTTCTGTTAAAGCTTAATTTTCAATTCAGCGTGACTTTGAAAACAGGGAAAACAAGTATTCAGCCTTAACAGAGTTTTCTTTGCAGGTTTACAAAAATTATGAGAAAAATACTAGAAGTTTTGAGGTGAATATCAGTCTGAAAATGAAAAATATGTTGCTATTATTATCTATGAAATGCTGCAAAGACTGAATTCTTGGATTCTTTATAGATTTTCTCAATGTCATTACTGTTGTAAACCAATTAATTCTATTTTTTTTTCTGCTTATGTTGCATACTTATAAAACCAAGTAATTATACAGCAAGATGATGAGCTATGAGAGGGAGTTATCATGGAACTGACCTTTCCTGAACTGAGGGCTGGGTAAGAAAGGGCTTGTATAAAAGTTTTGAACCCATTACTGTAACACCATAACATCAATTTTCAAGACAGAAAAGCACTTATAAACAAGGCTACTTATACCTTTACATTGTAAATCTCTGTTTAATGAAAAAATAAACTAGCTGTTCTTCATTTTATTACAAGAGTGTACACTTCTGCATGAGTGACTGCACATTTTGGTGATACAGATTGTCTAATTCACTTCTGGTGCTATCATTTACATTGAGTATCTCAAATATCCTGATAAATAAGTCAGAAAGAAATGAAATATGAGCTCAGTAGTTGTAAATGAATGCAGAGATCTGCTAACATTTCAATTTTAGTAAAAAGCTAGCACTTTCAGAAAGAGTAACAATTACAGTAGGAAAAATACTTAATTGAACAAATTATAGATATCAGGTTCTTCAAATTTTTGTTCTCATCTTCCTGTACTACTCTTTAGCTGGTAATATCTGATTTTAATATTTCTTCATTATGATGAGTATGCTAAACTGTTGCATTCAGATCCTTCTTCAGAACAGGATTTCAGTCTAATTTTTAAATTCACTTCCACAAAGAGTCCACACAGAATATTTTCCCCCACATAAATCTTCGTAATAACAGCACTTTCAGATTTGGCATTTGATACCTGTCAGTATGCCTTCAGACTTGTATAAACTCTGCTTCAGTAATGTATAATACACAGGTTTGGTATCTTTTTTACAAATGAAACAAAATTATATTTTTCCATTATATTATTTGATGTATCTAAAGTTTACGTTTGTATGTGCATTTATGTATGCATTGTTTATAGTATATAGTATATGTACATAGCATATATGTAAATTATATATAGTGTATCCAATTAAGTATTTATTTCCTACCTTAAATCTTAATAAAATAAACATGTAAAGTCTATACATTCTTTTGCAATTATTTCGAAGTATTGAAATTCTGTTTTAACTCCTTATAGCCTAAAGTAAAATAACCATTCTCTAAAACTACCAGGTGAGGTTTACACATCTTTATCATAGAATCATAGAATAGATTGGGTTGGAAAAGACCTCCAAGATCATCGAGTCCAACCCCTGATCCAACTCCAATTACTATATCATGGCACTAAGGGCCATGTCCAATCTCTTTTTAAAAACCTCCAGGGATGGTGAATCTACCACCTCTCTGGGCAGGCCATTCCAATGCCTGATTACCCTCTCTGTAAAGAATTTCTTCCTAACATCTAACCTAAACTTTCCCTGGCAGAGCTTGAGCCCATGTCCCCTTGTCCTGTTGTTGGTTGCCTGGGAGAAGAGACCAACCCCCACATGGTTATAACTTCCCTTCAGGTAGTTGAAGAGAGTGATGAGGTCACCTCTAAGCCTTCTCTTCTCCAGACTCAACAACTCCAGCTCCCTTAGCCTCTCCTCATAGGACTTGTGCTCAAGTCCCTTCACCAGCCTGGTTGCTCTTCTCTGGACCCGCTCCAGCACTTCAATATCCTTCCTGAACTGAGGGGCCCAGAGTTGAACACAATACTCAAGGTGTGGCCTCACCAACGCAGAGTACAGGGGAAGGATCACTTCCCTGCTCCTGCTGGCCACACTGTTCTTGATGCAGGCCAGGATGCCATTGGCCTTCTTGGCCACCTGGGCACACTGCTGGCTCATGTTCAGCTTCCTGTCGATCAGAACCCCCAGGTCTCTTTCCACCTGGCTGCTCTCCAGCCACTCTGTGCCCAGCCTGTAGCGCTGCATGGAAACATGATCTAACAAGTATACTTCTCTCACTATGAAAAAATGTATACACCTATTACAGAATCACAGAATTGTTGTAGTTGGAAAAGACCTCTAAAATCACTATGTCTAACCATCAGCACAACAAACAAACAAATTCCACAAAAAAAACCACCTCAACATCCCACTAAAGCATGTCCTGAAGTACTTCATCTATATGGTTTTTGAATACTTTCAGACATGGTGATTCCAACAACCCCTGGGCAGCCAATTCCAGCACCTGGCTAATCTGTCAGTAAAGACATTTTTCCTAATAAAAAACCTCCCCTGATGCAACTTCAGGGTATTTCTTGTAGTCCTGTTATTATTCTCTTGAGAGAAGAGGAGAGCACCCACCTCCTCTCAGCCTCCTTTCAGGTAGCTGTACCTATTTTTGCATTCACCCAAATCTACAGTCCTGAAAAATCATACAAATAGTTGCTGAAACATTAGTATATGTAACTTTTATGTAAGTAATCTTACTGTCACTCAGTCTCTTAATATTGCTGCTGTTCACAATGTTGATAAAATAAAACAGATAAAGCAGTATGAAGCTCCTGGAACAAAACATTAGATCAGCTACTAACACTCTTAGCAGATGATACACCATTTAAAAAAAAATAAAGTTAGATGGACTCTAGGCATCACTATGTTTACTGACAGCCATAATGGAATTTAGGCAGTAAGTGAAGAGTTTCACTGGTTAAAACAACTGAACAGGAAATTTCACCCATCAACTAGGTTTTGCAGACTGAATTTAGTTAACTGTAGAGTCAGCCAACTGTGAAGAACAGCTGGTGTGAATACTTTCTATGCTAGAGGTACCTAAAATCCAGATAAGTCACCTTTCCTTGCAGTCTGTTATATGAATAAGGCCTCTGCAGATAGACAGGCTTTAGGATGGGATATAGTAGTAAAGTGGTCATCATCTAGGTTTTAGACATAGAATCATAGAATGGTAGGGGTTGGAAGGTACCTCTGGAGATCACTGAGTCCAACCCCCCTGCCAGCACAGGAACACCTAGGGCATGCCACACAGGAGTCAAAACTGGAGTCAATTATATAATATTCTAGTAATAGAATAAAAACAAAGTAGCTCATAAAGTCTAACCTGGGTAATTTTACCATTTATAGGTTATATTTTGATTTGTTGCAACTCTGCAAGTTTCACTATATAAACTGCTATACAAAAGTTGTTAGTAGGATACTTACTGTCTGTATTTGTATAATAAAAATTATGATATTGACTATCTAAGGCATCAGAATAAATTGCTTTACTATGAATGAAAATAACACAGTAATGCATGGGTTTTGAAGAGTTAAACTTTCCAAATTATTTTCCTGTGATACTGCCATCTTTCCATTAATGTTTAATTTGAGTTATTAAATAATTACATTATTTTTATTTAAGGCAGATGTGCAAATATTTTCAATGCTTGTAGTGGTCACAGTTTTGCATTCTTATTGGTGCTGTTTTCTGAACATTTCAAAAACCACCGAGATAAATTTTTTATTATTCACTCTTTACTTCATTTTGTGTTGTCTCTGAATTTTTATAGCTTCTCTGATAATTCCCTGTTTTAAATTATTTCATCCTTGATGTCAGACACACAGTAAATTATGAATAATTTTTCCTTTCTTTAGGGGAAATGTTACTTCAAGAAGAGATGAGCCATAAAGGGGAATGATACTCCTCCAGTGGGAATCCTCAGATATCTTGCTTATTAGAAAACATGCTGAACTAATTGGGAGTCCATTTTTCTATCACTGTCAGATGATGACGTCAGATGTCACCATCAGGTGACATTTAGAAAATCATTCTTTACCAGTGGTGCAGAGCTCAGTGAATAGTTTTGTTAGACTCCATAGTTACAGTGAAATATTAAGTGCATGTTCAAGTTTTCCTGATTTAGATATAATCTCCCAGATGTCCCAAAACAGTGTCCTACTTCAGCAAATCTTTGCAACATGAGTCTTTTTTCACCTCTTACTTCCAAAGAGGAAAGCTTTCAGTGAAAGTCCCCATCACTCTCTCCCAGAGAACTTTCAGCAGTTTGACCCAAGGCTGCACCATAACAGAGCTGACACAGGCAGCAAGGTACCTGGATTGAGGACATGAGCTCATGAACACTCTTCTCTCTGATGGCTGTATAACTTTGAATGAATAAAATAATGTGTGGGCTTAAACATCAAGAACAGCCACCAAAATAGTTAAATCTGGTGAAGGCATAAAATTGTACAAAGGCTTTTCAAAAGTCCCTGTAGCAAGCAAAATGTAGAGTTGGTAACATTTTTTGAGTCTTCAAGAGACCTCTGTAAAAGAATATGTGTATGAAGTCAAAAATTGGAGAAAGAATACCCAGAAAAGAAATCTTTAGACTGCTCTTGAAAAAGAAGCCATGAAAGGGTTTAGGATCAAGTAATGGGGAGGCCTGGAACATTCAAGCTGAGGCTGAGACATTTCTTCTTATTTAATATTCACTGTGTTTAAGAAAACAGGCTTCTCTGCTCAGGTTTTCTAATGGAACATTGCTGTAGTAAAGAACTATCTCCCCTCTGTCATTGAATCCTTTGATTAGAAATTACCAATGTTATTAGATTCATTTCTCATATCTGAAAGGGGTAACAGTCCCCTGATAGCAAGTGTTGTTGCACGTCCCTAGGAGAAAATAGTTTTGTAGCGCTAAATGATGGAGACCAGATAATGAATGGATTTGATAATCATGCAACTACATGCAGACTGAGAATAGCAGAACTTGTCTTTGAGGACTGTGCATGTAAGATGTCCATCTCAGGAGTGTTCATTGAAGAACTTAAAAAAATTTAAAGTTTCTGGCATAATTTTGCCACTTTTCTCTGCTATATCTTCAAATATCCACACTTTGTTGGATGATAGCCCGTAGGAGCCAAGAGGGTAAGTACATATACACATAGGAAGACAGAAGACAAAACCCACAACATGAAAGACGGAAATAATCCTCTAGTGTGGAACTACAGGACATCGAGAGAAATGAGAACAGTGATATTAAAGGGCTGAATTTGGACCACCTTATGAAGGACTAAATTAAGACTCACATTTCTATCTTTTTTAAAAGGAAGATTTTTTAATAAACTAGTATAGAACTCTGAAATAAGTATTACACATGTTCTTGGTTTATTCTACCATAAATTTTCCTTTCATATTTAGATTTCAGATACTGGAGAATGGGACACTAGTTTGTTAACTGGAATATTTTTTTCTTTCAGTAAAATAAAATGAAAAATAATTTTGCCTTTTGTAAATCAAAATCCTGCAAGATGTTGCAACAGTTCACTGTATCAATATTAACATTTGGCATTCATAGCTTTTATACTGCTGAAAGTTATCCTCAGAATATTTTTAGTATAGTAAAATGTTGCTTTCTTAATTTTGTTTTGAGTAGTAAAAAATTAATCTTATTCAATTATGTTTTGTGGAACCTAATTTCACAAGCATACCTGTTCCACAGAATATTTCTGAGTTATTTCCTTCTTTTATTTTTTTTTTTCCCAGTATTATTTAAGAGAAAAAAATAATTTGTTGTAATTCTCCACTTCTGTGATATTAGGGATTGGAAGATTCTAAAACATCTCATTCACATCTTTAAGAGGACACTTCAAAATTTATTTTGAGTTGGCAATCTCCAAATAACTGGATTTTTTCCTTGGAATAGTTCAATCAGTTGCTTTTATTCTTATGTTTTTATTCTTATGTTTTTATTCTTATTCTCACTGAATAAAGCAAAGCAATAGACAGTTTAAATGAACTTACTTTTCCAAGTACTAGTCAATTTTAGGAACTGCAGGAAATAAATTAATTCATATTGTCAGTCAGAAAAATAAAAGGCAAGGTTCAAGTAATATACACCTGCAACACCATACACAGTACATATGCCTGACATTTACTCAATGATTCATGATTTTATTATCTTCCCTTCTTACTAAGAAAATGAGGTAATTTCAAAGGAATAATAGGTGGCAAAGGTGAACCTTCTTTGGATAAATTATTATTGATGCCACAGAAAATGAGAAATGCATTTTTCATTAAGTCATGATTTAATGGATAAAATAAACATTTATTACCAAACATTTCAAAACTGACAGATGAAAAAGGATGATTGAGATAAGCAACATAGATCCCAAAAATACCACGGGGAAGACATCTTTAGAATACAGAAAATAAATTAAAAAATCTTATTCAAAGACCAAGATCTTAAGTCCATTTGCAAAGTCCCACTTGATCTGACAAACTGAGTCACTCACACAGACTAAAGAACTGAATCCACTTGTAAAACTTTGAGGCGTGTACATGTAAATTCACCTCTTTCTTCCTTCTGCCTGGAAAATACTTCTGTGCTAGTTGATACTGTGGTCCTGTATGCTGAATCACCTTATCTCAGGAATTTACTTGGTTCAATTTATTTTCTGTCACTTGCTTTGCTATGAATAATGCATTTATAAGACTAAGAATTCACTCTCCATTTTTCCTTTAAAATGATCTAATTATTCAATCTTGCTTGCCACGGTTTAACATCATAAACTTTCAGTGTGAATAATTGTTAATTGAGAGTCCATTTAATAAGCTCAGAGATTCATGTTATGAGGACAGAAAGTTGATAAGTTTGTTCAAGGCTAATTGTTAACCAAATCAGCTATGTTCCTCATGTTGCAATTGCTTGCTAATGGCATATAAACAAGCTGTGCTGACAAACAAGTTTAAAATCAACTCCCTCTTTCCCCCCTTATTTTTCCTCCATTTTTTTCTTCTCAGTTCCCCTTAATTCCAAACCTACCCCCCTAACCTCTCTCCCCCCTTTTCCCTCCCTCCCNNNAGCCCCACAGCTCAGATAGGGATCAAAGACAGAACGGATAGAGTCCTCTTTGGATGCTCCAAGGAAGGAACCAAAAGAGGACCTGAGCCGAGACAAATAAAGCTGGCAAAAGCCATCCACAAGGCGAGAAGAGCCACAGACCCTCCAGAACTCTCAGCTTTATACTAGATATGATGTATATGTATAAAATACCTAGTTGGTCAGTTTAGGATCACCTGCCCTGTCTGCTTCTCCCTGCAGGTGCAGCCTTTCACTTTCCTGCACCCCGCAATGTGGTACACAAGATCCAGCAGTGGCCTTGGTCTGCACACCAATCCTTGGTAGTAACTCTAAACATGGGGTGTTATCACTGCCAGCAGCAGACACTGTCTGTGCAAACAGGCTCATCATTCAGAAAGTGCAGTTATTTAGAAGAACTGAACTGAAAAGTAAAATCACTGAACAGAATTAGTTCTGCTCTCACTCAAACCAGGACACTGATATAAATAATAACTTGTTTAAACTTCTTTGGTTGGAAAATGGCTTTTAAAATCTCAGAATGATAAAATATCTTCTGAAAAAGTCACTTTTTTTCTTATTTTTCCTAGGAATAAGGCTTATTCCAACACACATTCAAAGTTTGAAAGAAAAAAAATAAAGTCTTATTTGGGTGTTTATCATTGTAATTCAATTTAACAACAGAAATAAGTAAGATGAGAGGAAAGTCAAATCAGTTGTATAAATGCTTGAATAATAAAATGAAAATGAAAGAAATTAAATAAACAACCATTATCTTGTAAAATACTGTGAACATTTCAGTCATGTGTTCACTGTTTGGTGTCTAACTTTTAAAGACCTGCTACTAGCTCTCTGTAAAGCTCTGAGCTCCTGCAGAATGTACTCTGAAGAATGTTTGTAGAATATGTATGTTACATATTTACTTCCTCTCTGCAAGAATATTGACCTTATGTTGACTGCTTTGTCACTTTGTTAAAATACAGCTCTGCAAGTTACCCCTTTCTGTGTTGTGTTATAGCAATAAGATCCCTTCTCAGTGCTTGCATTATTCCAATTGCCACTGTCACTGTACTCTGGAGTAGATTTCCTTAGTGCATGAAACAGCACTCTACAGTCTTTATGCCACTGGAAACCTTTTCAGTATATGACTGAAATAAAAAAAAAAAGAAAACATGAGCATTTCCCTTTCCTCCTAGCGTTTTGGCCTTCAGGAAGAAATTGCAAGCATGATTTAGCCAGCCTGAGCTTCATTTACAGACAAATGTGAAGAAAATCATGCAAAAAAACCCTAAGGCTTATATGTATCTGAGTAGTTTATGCTTGATTTGTTCTATATACTCTTTCTTCCATAACATTTACCTGTCTATTTTCAATAATCCCGATTTCAGCATGTTCTTTATGTTCTGTATTTCCTTCACTCTTTTTTCCTGTTCCTTCATCTTTTCATTTAGCACATTTTCCCCTGACACATTTTGACTGGTAGTTTTTAAACATCAAAATCTGCTCTTTCCAAACCACATAAATAAATAAATGTAAATCACCAATTCTGTTGTTTCTCTGACTCTATTTACTAACCCAGGGTTCCTTGAGTCTGATTTTCTGATAAAGCGTAAAGGGTTAGGACTCAATAATTTTGCATTTGAAGCATCCTTGTACAATTTACTGGATCATTAATCACTGCTATAACAACAAAAAAGGAAGCTGTCAGACACAAATGACTATTGAAATGGACTTTTCATTTTGTTTTGATTATTCCTAAGACGTATATGTAAGCTTCATAAAACTAGTGTGATTTTCTAGTGAAAATGAAATGGATTCATTTCCTTACATGAGTTTTTATTCAGGCATACACATGCAAGCATTTATTTGTTCCACAGAGATGTATATATATGCAAGGAATATATCCAAGGGAGTCCTGCCTGACTGCTATGTTGAAAAGACATAGAAAAATATTAGGAGAAATCTCTTTGAATTTGTTACTGAAAGTATTACATGAAGTAATTTGTTTCTATTTGCGAGATGCTTACAAGTCAGATTCAATTCCTTATAACATTCTTGCTATTCATAGAATAATAAAGACTCATAATTTTCAGGGTGAAAAATGGGTGAAAACTTATTAAATACATTAATTTAGTTCTTCTCCACTTGCTGCTAGCAGGCTTTGTGGTTGTGTAGGTTTCCTAAGTCATGTGGTAACCATTTTGATACCTGCCTGCCTGAATTACATCGCTGATGACTTGAATTAATGCATAAATGGAAAGATGATAGCATATATTTATGATAAAATCAGTCTTGGTGAACATTTGAAAGTTGATGAATACTTTCACAAATACCTGATTACTGCCTGAGCTGTCATAAGTCATGGAAAACCCCATGAATAACTACATCAGAATGACAGCCTTCTGTTCCTCAGTTTGATTTTTCATTTGTTTGTCAACTCTACTATATTATATTAACTTAAAATTTTATGAGCGTAGGAGCTCATCTGTTGCTCTGTTTTTAACCCTGTGGAAATCAAATGGTGACTCAGTGACCTTTAATACTAATAATGTAATTTATGTATCTTCTGTGATCTCTATGAAATGCTAGTAATCTAGCAAGTAGTAGAAATTACTGCATTATAAGTAAAAGTTTTTATGGTGTGTGATTTGCAAAACATTTTAATACAAGTTTATATTTGCTATTTAATTTGCTTGCTAAGCAAAAAATATGGAGACATTGAAATCTGTTCACCGATAATAGTTCAAAGGGTTCTGTAATCAGAATGATACACTATTAGAATCCCATGAATACCCAAGGAATTAAAGCATAGAATAGAGTATAGAGAAGTAGTGTAAACTACCAAATAAACAGGAGAGTGTTTGACATACATTTAAAAATTTGTTTGGTCTTTAAGATTAGTTTGTAGCATTTCCCCTTCTTATTGTATAAGCACAATACTGAAAATCAGCAATGAGTTCCAGTCAAAAAGACAGAACATTGGAAGCAAACACTGTTTATTTAATGTATTTTATGGAAAAAATGATTTCAAGAGATATTAGATGAACATAGGGTGATATATATGATGAATATCAATTTCTTTTTTCTTTCCTCTAGGGAGAAATGAATTCTGAAAAATAATTGTGTGCAGAAACACCTTTCTACGAATTAAGAATACTGGAAGTTGAATTCTCTTACCAAAACCAACCGCTAGAGAAGAGAAATCCTTCCAGGCACACTTCACCTGAGGCATAGTGAGATACTGGAAAACTAGACCATAGCTAGAGGCACCCCATGATGTCTTTTCTCAGTTATGCTAGGGTTTAATCTATTTGTATCCAAAGGACATTTTTTTTTCCTTCTGATGTTATAACACCAAAGACACAGAGTAATCAATCATGGATGAATTTATCCAGTATGTTACAAGGAACTCTGAAGTCATTTATGGTCAGCTGTGAGAATTAGCTCTTTTAAATGTTGTATAGCTATTTTGGTCAGAAGAGAATCTGCTATCAGTTTCAATAGGATTAAGACAGAGTAATTATAGTGACAAATGGATATAAACAGCAATATGATAATTTAATGTTTTGAATATTTTCACTGAGGTGCTTTCTAGTAATTTTGAGTTTGTGTTTGGACCTAGGTAACATGTACTGAAGTAACTTAGAATTTTATTATTCTGGAAACACACAGATTGGCTTTTGCCAATAACAACTGGAAAAGTCTTTAATTGCTTTTGGAAGCTGTCTTTTTATTCATTACAAAAATGGTCCTCTGATCCTTGACTGGACCACTGGGCTCTACTACAGTGCAAATAACAAAGTAATGGTCTATATTTTACTGAACATTTTTAATCAAAAAGGATAAGTGTATTAGGGTACAGTGTATCCCTCTTCCTTCCCTCTTCTTTCACATAAGAAGAAGGTATTCAAGCTAAGCAAAGCATCTTTTTAATGCAATGAAAAAAAGCTCAGTATCTCCATAAAACATACTTCACACCAGAGAAATCCCTCAGCTCCTCTTCTCACCTCATTTACATTGGATATACTGGGAGAGGCAGACATCCAAGTTCATGTAATTTTGCTGAAGTGAGGCATATCAGATATTTGCACAAGGGGGATAAAGAAGAAAAAAAAAAAAAAAGTTGAAAAATTAAATGCTACATATTGGGATGATTTTAACTAGCCTAGATACAGATGTCAATCAATTCAGTCTTATTCTACTTTTTGATAATGTGATAACATTTCAAGATAAATTTAACTTCATATGATAAAAAAAGATTCTCCTGCTTTCTATTTTATACATGGCTGGAAGAAAATAAAGAGAAAGCAAGCAAACACGATTGACAAAGAATTTTATGCTTCACAGGAAGCAGTTTAAATCTTAAAACCCAAAACTTAACAGTCCTGCTCCCACCACAAACTTTCACCAGATAAGGCAGTGTGATTATGTTCCAGTATAGGGTAGTAATGTTTGTGGAGAGAATTTCATGTTACCTCACCTAAGTACCAGGAATGAGCTTCCTGAAGTTACGTGTACCAAATAATGTTGTGTAAAGTAAATTTGTGCTTACCAAACTAGCCACTTAGGCAGGTAGCTGGTCCAACCAAAAAGCCTAGAGATTTTTTCAGCCTGGCTATGACATGATTCTGATTTTGATCTTACAGTCTCACCTACCTCCAATAAGTAGGATAGTTAAGGATTCTTGATATTTTCCTGAGACTTATTAACTTTCACTGGTCTGTGTTAAGACATGTATTTATTCATGTGATAGAGGTGGTTCTGTCACCAGAGTTGTTAATCTGGAGAACACAAGAAAGTTCCTTTTTGATGATCTTGATGATCCCATCTCCCTTCTCTATTAACAAGAGCTTACTCCTATTCCTTTAGGCACTGCTAGTACTATAATTGTTTAGGAACTAAGATTCTTGTCTAATCTGAGTTCAAAATCTTTGTAATACATTCTAGCCTGAACCACTGTGAAGAAGATATTCACTAAGAAAATAAGATGGCAGCATGAACTTCATTTCCATCACATTAGAGTTGAATATCCATTCCCTGCTTGCTACATTATGAGAGATAAGCATTTGGTATGGATTAGTTTATGAAGGTGGCCTGAAAGAAACCTGTCTCCTGAGTATATTCCAATTCTTTTTTAGTGCCTAGTTTGTATACTAAGTGGTTTTAAAAATTATGTTACATGGCAACCCCTCCTGGAAGGGGTGTTGGACTAGATGATTTTTTGAAGTCCCTTCCAACCCCTAACATCCTGTGATTCTGTGAATAAAGGTTTAAAAAATTGAAGATCTCTGTGTTAGAGTTAGAGGGATTAGTTTAGTTGAGGTTTTATGCTCTTCTGGCAATGTGGCTGAAGTTCAGAAAAAAAGATCAGGCCCTAGTAGAAGCCTAACAGAATTTTTTAAGCATTTTGTGTTCATGAAAGCTGAAAAAAAGAATTCTGAACAAGAAAAAACATGTANAGCAGTTTAAATCTTAAAACCCAAAACTTAACAGTCCTGCTCCCACCACAAACTTTCACCAGATAAGGCAGTGTGATTATGTTCCAGTATAGGGTAGTAATGTTTGTGGAGAGAATTTCATGTTACCTCACCTAAGTACCAGGAATGAGCTTCCTGAAGTTACGTGTACCAAATAATGTTGTGTAAAGTAAATTTGTGCTTACCAAACTAGCCACTTAGGCAGGTAGCTGGTCCAACCAAAAAGCCTAGAGATTTTTTCAGCCTGGCTATGACATGATTCTGATTTTGATCTTACAGTCTCACCTACCTCCAATAAGTAGGATAGTTAAGGATTCTTGATATTTTCCTGAGACTTATTAACTTTCACTGGTCTGTGTTAAGACATGTATTTATTCATGTGATAGAGGTGGTTCTGTCACCAGAGTTGTTAATCTGGAGAACACAAGAAAGTTCCTTTTTGATGATCTTGATGATCCCATCTCCCTTCTCTATTAACAAGAGCTTACTCCTATTCCTTTAGGCACTGCTAGTACTATAATTGTTTAGGAACTAAGATTCTTGTCTAATCTGAGTTCAAAATCTTTGTAATACATTCTAGCCTGAACCACTGTGAAGAAGATATTCACTAAGAAAATAAGATGGCAGCATGAACTTCATTTCCATCACATTAGAGTTGAATATCCATTCCCTGCTTGCTACATTATGAGAGATAAGCATTTGGTATGGATTAGTTTATGAAGGTGGCCTGAAAGAAACCTGTCTCCTGAGTATATTCCAATTCTTTTTTAGTGCCTAGTTTGTATACTAAGTGGTTTTAAAAATTATGTTACATGGCAACCCCTCCTGGAAGGGGTGTTGGACTAGATGATTTTTTGAAGTCCCTTCCAACCCCTAACATCCTGTGATTCTGTGAATAAAGGTTTAAAAAATTGAAGATCTCTGTGTTAGAGTTAGAGGGATTAGTTTAGTTGAGGTTTTATGCTCTTCTGGCAATGTGGCTGAAGTTCAGAAAAAAAGATCAGGCCCTAGTAGAAGCCTAACAGAATTTTTTAAGCATTTTGTGTTCATGAAAGCTGAAAAAAAGAATTCTGAACAAGAAAAAACATGTAATCCTACTGCATAAATATATCATCTTGATTTTCTTTCAGGCATTAAAGGAATATATGTTCTTGCAAGGTTTTTATCAATACAAAAGGTTCTGATTTATACAGAAAAACAACTTTCCTGTTACATTGTGACAAATCTGACTTTGACTTATCTTAATGTAACAAAAAAGTTTCAAAGACTGAAAAGAAGTATTTTCATTAAATAAGGTACTATTCATTTGTCAATACGGTACTATTTTTTGGCCAGTTAGGTTTGGAAAACTCAAAACACTATAGCCATTGTTTACCCAGAGAAATAACACTTAGCACATCTTCAGTACAGATGGCTTCAGGGAAAGTAGGTGAGGAGATTAAGAAAAAATTTATCTTGCTTTTAAGGTATCTTGTCCATTTAGGAACAGGCAAAGTCTTTGTGGGCTATGTTAAGATTTGAAACTAGAGTAAGACCTAATTATCTGCAACACATGATCCCTAGCAGGTGTCATTCTCTCAGTCATATAACCTCTCTCTCTTGAGATTCTTATTTGTAGAACTAATTTTTAAAAAAATCCTTAATTGTTTTATAAAATTGTTCAGAATACTGACTGAAAGTGTGTGAATTTTGAACAGGAATATTATCTATACTGCAACGGTTGCAATTCTTTCAGTGTAGTATTCTTATTTCCCCAATGTATTTTGTTAAGCATTTCACAGTCCTTTAGGTTTTGGTTTATCAGCAAGGAACACTTTCCTGTCTTTAGTGGAAGAAGTCTACCTGCCTTTCTGCAGAGCTAGGATTACTCTTGTACCATTCAGAAGTGGATGACTCTGTCTAGCCAAAAGTTTTGTGAAGCTTCTCCATGCTTGTAATTTATATCATTAGAGCGGAGTTATGTACCATGGCGTTTGTGGGAAATAATGTTGTCACAAGGTATCAGCAACGTAGGACATATCCCTGCCAGACATTATAGGAGAGTAAGGTGATTTTATTTAAAATGAAATCTGAAACATATCAGCTTTCACTCTGTTGCCCCTACTCTTATAGTCTCATACTCACAATCATCAGGATGTGATTCTATGGTTNACACAGCTCCTGTCTCCTGTGGGGCCCAGTGTGGGACTTTCCTGGTGCCTGCTCCACAGCATCAGTGGTGACAGTGATGTAATTACCATCGGGGGGGTGGATTTGATACTGGTTTTGTATATATTTGTAAATATTCTAGATTTTTTTTTGTTTTTTTTTCATTTTTGTTAAAGCTTTTATAATTGCTAAGTCTCTCTCCCTTATTCCCTTTCTCTTCTTTTTTGAGGAGAGAGGGGCATTAACAGAGAGCATCTGTTATAGGTCTAAGGGGCTTCCCTAAGCCTAAAGTGGGACATCTATGATGTTCACTGGCCAAGAAGGCTGTCCAGCATCTCAAGGCTTGTCCAGGTGTGAAGTCCCGGACCCATTGTGATGACATTTTGGAAAAGGGACCTGAACTGTCCATTCCTCCTTATATCTCCTGGTTTTCTCCTAGGATGGTGACTGCTGATCTGGGAGTCATTAACCAAGGCCATTCAGAAAGCCCTGTTCCTGATCCCCATCCATTCTGATGCCTCTGCAAGCAGACATCCCCATTCACAGATGTCTTAGTCCTTCTATTACAATTCTCTACAGGATCACAGCATCTAAATATTAATAAGCAATGTGACAATGCATTTTTTCAGAAAATGTATTCCAGTCTTCTTTATTATAATATAATGCACCTTTTTTTTCACAAATACGCTTCTATGATTGCATTCTAAATTACTGAAAATTATTGGTGAATATAGATAAGTCTTATACCAGAATATAGAAGAGCTATTGATGTGGAATAGAGTATCTGAATGAAAAGCAACAAACCTGTGAGACTCATTTTCCCCTTGAGACAAACCTGTTCTTTGTAACAGAATCACTCACCATGTACAGGCCATTTACATTATTTTTACAACAAGATGTTATTTCATCTGTACTGGAACTATTTCAGTCCCTGTGTGACTGTTTCCTTAAAAGTTTTGCTACTTCTAAAAAAAATGGAATACAATTTATCAGATCTCATCATCTTGGAAATGAATGCCTTGAAAAACATGTAAAGACAATGATATAATATTAGTCATAATCTCTGGTTAGCAACATTTTTAGCTGCTGCAAACTCCCAAACTTTACTAGAGTTAACCTTGTAGGAAAAAAAACATGCTCCACCAACCCACAGAATAACTTTCATTAGAAAGAAACACCTCTGGGGAAATATTCTGTAGAGGATTTAGTTCTTACTTTCAAGCCTGTAGCTCCTTAGATGAGATTTCTGTAATTGCAGGAAATATTCAAAGAGCTTGCAGGCCTCAGTAGCAGCTGGGTCAACATTCACTTGATTTCCTCTGGCCTATTGATGAAATAGTCTCCCATTGAATGAAATGTTTCCTTAACTCAGATTTTCCCAAATTCTGAGTAATGATTCTTTCTGACATTTTTTACTCTAAAGAAAATGAGTAGGAGGTTAAATTTGAATTCTTACACAGTTTGTGCTTTGTGTTTGTGGTGGGTTTTTTTAGTTGTTGTTTTTGTTTATTGATTTTATTTGTTTGCTTGCTTGTTTTGCTTTGTTTTTGTGTTTTGTTTTTTTTTTTTGTGGGGGAGGGTGGCTATTACTATCTTGAAATAAGCTATCCACATTCTTCCATTCCATAACCACAATTCAAGTTCTGAAAATTTTCACCTGAGCCAAAGCAAATAGAAAGAAAGGCACTTTTTTGTTTGTTTGTTTCATGATATTAATTATTTCCCCCCACAAAGTGTAGCTAGGAAAGGAAGATCTGAAGTTTTCTTTAATGAACCTTTTTGGATGCTGGACTGAATAATTTTGCATTACCTGACACACTTGAGCTCAGTGCCATTTCTGCCTGAGAAGTCACAAACTTCCACCCCCTGGGAGAGGTGTGTGATTGAATTTCTTGCACTATGTATCAAAAATCTGTACTTTCCTAGACAAGAGAAAGGGCATAAAACTAAACAAGGGTGGTTGAGTATCGGCCTTCTAGCTAGAGGGGAGAATTCCAGGCCATGAGTCAGGGACTGTGCATTTTCCATTAAACAGTGACTGGAAAATGGCACATAAATATTCCTTTAAACAGGAACCATGGCTTGCAGTGAAGTATGTGAATGTCTTAAAGGAAGACCTATCAGATCTTCAGTTGTTCTAAGCAAAAAGAAATAGTTCCAGCAAATGACTCAAACCTCCCTCTGCTTCCTGCCCTTTACAGCCTCTAGCCCAGAGCTGTGGGAAATCTCCTGGGAAACAGATAGGAGCTCATACTCCTTTAGTCTGGGGTAAGCATTTGTAATACACTGTACCACTAGGTAAAAGAAAACACCAATGGATCCAGTAGCTTCTTCTTCAGAGGTCTTGAGAAAGCTAGTAATTGCTTTGAGAGCACCAGCCATCCTGCACAGGCTGGATTTCAGAAGCTGAGAGAGGTTAGGTAGAAGTTAAAAAACTGAAGTACCTGGAGTAAAATTAGGTGGTAACTGAGTGAGAACCTTGGATCTTGCCATTTGTAAATAAGTGCAAGAGGAGTGAAGTGGGAATTCCCCAACTCTCTTGCATATGTATTCTGGCTGTTTTAAATGTTAACTCTGACTCACAGGACTACACCTGTAACATTTTACAAGTTGATGGGTTTTCAGGATCAGAAATTGATAATGAGCAGAGTTCTATTTGTAGAAACATGGGACAGGAGTGCAGCCTTCTCAGCTTCAGCCTTTAAACTGAAATTGACAATAAATTTCAGCTGAAAGTGCAGATTGCTGGCTGTGGGGATGGTAGTTTATGTATTGCAGATTTGTCATCAAGATCACTGAACCTACTTCCCAAATACAATACATCATTGTCATCTAGTAAACAAGATGTGATATTTTAAGAGCAATCTGAAATATTACCATTCATTGTAAGGCTATGTCAGTGATAGTGTTAGTTAAATTTCTCAAATAAAATATGATCATCGTATTACATAGAGTTCAGACTGAATAGTTACCCTCACATTTGTTCTGTTTGACTTATTTATTGATATCATTTGTCAAGTAATACTAAAGTGACTTGGGTAACCATCCTATCTCACATATTTCATTTACTGACTGACAATACCTGGATGTATTTTAAACTTGGTGTATTAAAACAAAACTGACAACAACAAAATGTAGTTTTCCTCATTCAAAAGGGGCATTTAAAACATCTTTTAAGGTGGAGGAAGTTCGGGAATGATAGGACATGCTTCTCCATTTACATACTGATTTCTAGCAAAAAAAGTGGAATTCAAATAAGAGGAAATTGATAATGCTGAGACACATAAAGATTCATGGAAATCTTTACAGAAAGTATTTATATTATCAATTTTCAGTGCTTCTAAAATGTCTTTCTATATGGAATTGGGGGTGGATAAGGTTGAAAATATAAGCATGTATCATATTTATATGTCAATCATAGTTAACATGAACTGTTAGGAGGCAATCTCTTTCAGTCTCTTGCAAGCTGGGAGACAGCATTTATTACTGTGCAACTGAACCTGCCAGCTGTTTTTTCCAGGAGGTGATATAAGTTAAAAAGTTGGTTAAATGGCCTCACTAAGGGACTATCCACATCTTTAAAGGTCAAGGTGGATATGAGGACACTTTCTCATGGGAGCATCCTCACTGTATTTGAAAGTGATAATACTGTGAGGATCAGGAACTGAAATATAAGCAGTAAAATTATTAAAAAACTTCATATTCTACACATTCACATAAGTAAGAGAGTCTTGCTTGCTTGAGTTAGCTCTCATGTGGTATTGTGTGGTACTCTATCCACCAAATTAAAACATTAATTTTTTTATTGGGACTGGTTTTCCTGCCTTACAAAACTTGAGGAAAATAAAAAAAAAAAAAAAAGAAAAAGCATGAATTGTACATGAGAACTGAATTCTGGTCAATCACTGGCATTGCAAGAGATACAGAGAAATTTAGGTTACAGATGAGTACTTTAATACTATAGCTATAAACTTCAGCCCTGTAACTGCTCTAGGTTCATCCTAGTTGTCTCACCACTCTTTCTGTGAAGAACTTTTTCCTAGTGTCTAGTCTAAACCTACCTTGTTTCAGCTTGAAGCCATTCCCTGTGGTTCTGTCACTAATTACCTGAGAGAAGAGACCATCACCAACCTCTCTAAAATGTCCTTTCAGGTAGTTGTAGAGAGTGATGAGGTCTCCCCCCAGCCTCCTTTTCCTCAAACTAAGCAGACCCAGCTCCTTAAGATGGTCCTCATATGTTCTATTCTCCAGTCCAGAACTATGGTATGAACTAAAGATCCACAGGAGGTTCATGTGTCTTAAATTGAAACCTTGCAACTTGTATGCTATTTTGTTACCATAGATTAAAATTATGTAACACAATTGCTTTGAAAAAATATTTTACCTACAACTGGCATGACAAACAGCAACTTCTCTTTTGTAAGTGAATATTACCCTAGACACCTTAAAAAAAAAAAAAAAAAGGTTAACTAAAATATAGGGCTACAACATATATGAATCTTTAGATGCTTTTATAAAATATCCAGCAGTTTATTTATAGTAAGGGCATGCATTCTAAGATATTATAGAAAGAAATCTAAACTACAGTTGTCAGAATAAATTAAGAACATTTCCAAAATGTTTGACATATTTTTTATTGATTTGTCACACATTTACATATTAACAAATGAGAATAACTTGACATGTATTTTTTTTGACTACAGAAAAAAATCATTGCTCTTTGCTGGTGTCGGTAGACATGGTTTTGCTTCTGTACAGACTTTCCAAAGTTACCATTATGCATTACATTAAAAAAAAACACAACATGTAATTAAATTCAACAGGAAGAGCTTACATGCCATTTTTACAAAGTGTTTGTATGCAAACAAGTATTTATGGCTTCAGATTGAACAAACTCCATCAACACACAGAAAAGTAGGTATACCTGTCTGTTTGATGTGCTTATATGAGTACGCAGATAGGTTTTTGGCACAGAGGGGACTAAGCTGCAAAACCATAAGTGGAAATCCATAATTTCCATGGCTTCAATCTTTTCCCTGTTTTTATTCTGGTCTGTTATGTCTGATCAGGCAGACACCACCAAAATAGGGGTGGGTTTTTTTTAATTACTCTTTGCATTCTTTTTGCTACTTAAAGTATTTGTCATTTGGAGTCTGACATGGTATCTGCAAAGGAAAAGATGAAAAAAAAAATAGAAAAACTGACTATTCTCCTGTCAATTTTCTATCAGGTCTTATGATGTATCTGAAAATTTCTAAAGAAAATTTGCTGCACAGCCTTTAGCGAAAGACTTATTACTGTTGTCATATGTGCTATTATACTGCATGCATGTGTTCATTTGACACATCTGTACATTTCATAAAAATCTCCATTGATTTTAGATCTTCTGTAAGTGATGATAAATAGCTACTAAAGCCAATTAAAAAGCAGGAACTATCATTCCTGTGAAATCCAATATGCTCTCTCACATCATCTGCAGCCATTCCATAGGATTCTAACATCAAGACACATAAGTGGTTATTCTGTTTGCATTAAGTGGAGGAAAAGAATGCAATAAGATTGTAGGTGCTTAAGAGTCAAAAGACAATCAGGTACCCATGTCCAAAGAAGAATACAGCTGATGCACAGTAACATAGATATTCAAACTATGTCATACAAAATGCAATGGGTAGGGTAGCAAAAAGATGTTCAATATTTTTAAATCATTATATTATCATAGCTCACTACATTCTCAGTGGCCAAATATGGCGGTATATGGGTTTCCTTAATAATATAAAGGATCATTACTGCACTCTTGGCAGCCTCTAGATGGATGGTAGCACATCGGTAGGAAAATCTCCTGAGATATACTACCATATAACAAAGCAGACTGCTGCTGAAGAAGCTGATATAGACGAAAAATTAAAAGGAAAAAGAAAAATGCACATTTTATTTTATTTTTTTCAGTGTGTAAAGTACTAATAGTGACTCACTTTTAACAAATTTAACTTCTAAGTAAACACAGATGAAACACACTGTCTTCACTGGTTACTGCAGGTTAATTGTGGGGAGGATTACTCTCTTAGATGTGGTTACTTATTGTGCCACTAAATTCTGCCCATATTTGCACTCCACCTGGTGATTAGCTTGAATTAGAATATTTTTCATAGTGATGTGATGCTTTTTACAACTGTGAAAATATTTATTGAATGTGGAAACTGTTTCATCATATTGGAATTAATGGGAGGTAGGCATGTAAATTTTCTCCCGTTGGGTTACATTTCTATTGTGATTCAAAACTCTGGTACTTGTATAAATGCATCTCTCTGGTGATTCACAAGCCCTAAACGGGGATTTTCTCTTCAAGAGTAATAACTTTTGGCATTTATTCCTTGCCATTTACTTCTCAGTTTTTCAGGGTAGCATCTTTTATCCTTTATTTTGTTAAGGTTTTCAGTTTTTCAGACCTAATTAGCAGTGGAGCTGACCTTTTCTAAATACAAAAATTTATTCTGTCATTTCATTTAATTATTCAGGAGTTTTGATAGTTTTACTATTAGGTATCCATGGGGTGGATGCTCATTTTCCCTTAAAACTCTATTTGTCTGGAATGAGTATATTAAGACTATGACCATGTTTAAGCTAGAAACATTTGTCAGTGTGGTAGTACTGGTTAGGGACTTGATTGTTACAAAATGTTTTTCTGGAAGCAACTGCATATTCATTAGGATACTTATATCACTTGAATGGCTTCTGCTATTATATCTTTCTTTATCTAAGGAGCTAGAATAAATAATACCATCAAATCTGATCTCACTGTATAAATTACACCTACGCCAGAAAGGAATGTTCAAATACTCTCAAGTCTTGACATAGTTGTTTAAATTCTA
Source organism: Chloroceryle aenea (assembly GCA_013399075.1). NCBI lineage: Eukaryota > Metazoa > Chordata > Aves > Coraciiformes > Cerylidae > Chloroceryle > Chloroceryle aenea. The sequence continues at coordinate 182,266 of VWZY01012287.1, read as the reverse complement.
TAGGCCTTGATTATTGTTATCTTCATATATAATCAGCAAAGCAAAGGAATAAATCAGTGTAACAGAATGGGTAACAAATTATCCACACTTCAGTAGCACACAAAGAAAAGCTTGGTTTCTGTCTACTAGGATGATTAGATAACTGTAGCTCTTTATAGCAAAAGTCTTTACAGTAAATTATATAAAAGCCAGATTTCCTTCAATACTCCCCACTGGTATATTATTGCATGCATATATCAGCAGCTTGCACTGAAGATGAATCAGGATAATCAGAACAGGCCTCCCACTAGATTGACTTACTGGAACATTACTGCATCTGACTGAGGCCTCATGAGGATTTATATCTCAAAGGTAACAAGAAGGCAGCCAAACAGAAGTTGTACTTAGCTAAAGAACAAATACCATGTTTGTGTCTGATTGCCCCCAGACTGCATTTCTGTTTCTGAGCCTCTGACATATTGGAAATAATAAAATTCTGAAAGTCATTATAAGGTATCTACTTTGATTAAAATACATAATATTGCAATGTATAGTTTGCAATAGCAGTACTAATTTCTTAGTATAAATCTTTAGTAAATCATATTGCTTACACCACAAAAAAAAAAAAAAAAAACAGGAACAGAAAATGTACTACAGCTTCAGTTATTTAAACAGCTATGCTAATAGCAAATTTCTTATATCAGTCATCCTGTAAATTAACCATGACTGAAGTACAGTTTAATTACTGTTTAAAACTTACATATTTCATTCTAAGTCTTCAGCTATGTTTTTGAATAAGTTCTTTTCCTTATTTTTATTATTACAAGTATTTTTTTATGCTATTATTACAAATATTTTAATATGTTTTATGCTACTTTTCATTTTTAGAATTGAGTCCTGGTGAACTGAAGTAAAAGGCCTGGAGTTGATCCTACTTGCTGCTTCTGCTCTTGGCCTGAGGTTTTAATTTGCTTTCTGATACACCCTGCTTCACTCCTGCAGGATAGATGTTCCTTTTCTGTGGTATGCCGCAGCAATATAATGAAGGAAAAAAAAAAAAAAAGCTTAATCAGAGGATGCAACCATTCCAGTGGAAGCTTCCAATTATTTCATACAGTTCCATGAAATCCAACAGACTTCGCAACATTTTTTTCTAAGGTCTGGTGCAGGGGGATCTGAAATGGTTCTGCCTGGACTACTCAAAAAAATGCAGAAACTAGTATGTGTTTACCTCTCTTGTCTCTGGAATGAGTCAGCTGTAGCTGGAGTGAGTTAAATAGATAAGTAGTATAGATGCCCAGCAAAAGCAGGATGGTTTAGCTCAGTTTCATTTTCTTCAAATAAAACCATATATTTTCTAGCCCTGAATTTAGTTTCTCAAAGTTCTGTACCATATACGCTTGTCAGTCACATCTCTTCTAGTTCAAGGACTGCTGATCTTTATTATTCTTTCTCAGTGTAGATATACTTTACAAGGAATCATGAGTATTTTCTGCTTTTCTTACTCACAAGCCTAGCTTAAACTTTTATCAAATACACTTGTTTCTTTAGAAATACTTGCATTTTTAATACACTGGCATCCACATAGGCACTTAAAAGTATACCTACTTGAAGTAAAGATATATTTGGTTCAATTTTGAACACCAGTAGACACTTCCTTTCATATTTCATTGCCCTAGTTAAAGTTTCTTCCATGTGTCATATATGAGTGGTACTGAGATCATGACAGGCACAAAAGTGCAAGAATGATATAGAATAACCCTTGTAAAAAATATCTCTGTTGCTGTCATTGTAATATAGGTTATTTACTATTGTATAATGACTTTGCAGTCATTGTGTCACAGAATAACTTCTAAAGAAAACTATATTTTTAAATAATTTTTTGTCAAGACATTAATGGGGAAGGGGAAAAAAATGTTTACCTTGCAATTTCTGTACAAGGGATTATTAAAATGGTTTATGATTTTACATAATCACAATCATAAAATCACTTTTGATGAGCTGGTAAGAAATTAAAAGTGAATTACTATGATTAAGATAACAAAGAAAGAGGACAATTATTACCAGCAAAATTTGCTGGTTTTAAAGCTTGTATATGTGAGAGTGCATTCTTCTCATAAAGAAATAGATGATTTAGTTTTATTTTCTATGTAGCCATTTTCAATAGCTTCTTCTTTTAACATTAAGTCAGCAAAATCTTCATACATATTCCTTTTTTTTTTTTTTACAATAAAGCCTTCAACAACCCAATAATTTGGTAAATAGGATTTAAGTGTAATCCCAGGTGGAAGTATTGGAAACTTAGAGAAGCTCAGCAGAATGATGAAAACAAAAGTAAAAAGAAAACAGACAGGAGCTGAGAAGGAGAATTATGAGTTGAAAGAAACAAAAGACATCCTTAAAGTTGTTTGGACCTTCTTCATAAAAAAAATCATTTAAAAAAAAAAATTAACTGATGAGTAGATGTCAGCCAGAAGGCTGGACAAGCCAAGGACACTCTTGTGTCCTGAAATCTACATTTACTCCTTCAGACTGCATGGTACCTGTTCTGTGCTTTGTCACCTTTGATTAAATTACATGAATCTGAATTGAGAAAGAATCTTCTGCTGTGTAAGTCAAAATTTATCACATAGTAGTGAGAAGTTGTTTCTTTCCAAATGTTCTCTTTCTCTTTTTTCTAGAATTGGCACTATATTAACGAGCTTCTTCCCTGACCACTGTAAGTGAAACCTCGGAAAAGATATTATTGTGCATTAACCATCTTATAAAGTTAGTCTTTAAATGTGTGCTCTGTCCCTCAACAGACATTCATGCTCTCAGTTGAAGTTTTAACTTTCTCTCTTGAAGAAAACCCGAACTTTGTAAAATGTCCATTGCAACCATCAGCTTGCTTTCTATATCAAAATAACATTAGAAAATAGCCAGTTACTGATGATAATTTTTGATCCCATCATGACTTCTCTCATCTGGCAAGTTTATGACACGGATTGATGCAAGCCTGTGGTAAGAATGTCAATAATTTAAAGGGCACAAAAAATCTATGTCTATTTCCCCTTTTCCTACTTTGATGTTTTGGAAGAAAAACAGTAGACAACACAAAGATATTCCAAGAAATGTAGTGATTTAAAGATTTTAGCAGAGTTTAAAAGTAATTTTTTTAGTCATATGATGAATAAAGCCACAAGATATCTAGGCACAAAGAGATTGTGAAATCTTATCTGTTCTTACTTCATGAGGCAGGAAAAAAGGCTTCTTACATATCAGCAAAAACATTGCTGTGTTAAAATAGGCATTTTTATATTTTTTCAGTTCATTCTATTTATTTATTTACTTATTCATTGTTTTTCTTCTCAGTTTAATATTTTGTTTGATTTTAAATCAATTATAATTAGGAAATTTTACAACCCTTTATGATACCATCAAATAACTTTCTATAGCATATAAAATTTCAATGATTTTGTTTTGCTCTAGGAGCTGCTGCAATAGTGGTTTGAAAATGGTAGGTAACTGTTAACGGTTTTATTCATTACCTGTCCTCAACTTTGTTATTTATGTCATTTGACTTAATGTCAGGATGATTAGCTGTCTAGATATTCCTTTTCTCCCAGTGAGAATTAGTGTACAATTTATAAGCAAATGCATTTAGTTTTATTCTATTCTTAAATATTTGTAGTAATTTTTTAAAATTTAAATGACTAGGCTGCATATAATTAACTCTTTCCTGACTACCTTTATGTCAAATAATTATTATACAGTGTCTGCCCTACTTTAGAACATCTACTTAACAGGATATTTCTTTATGGATGTAGAAATAACAGGAAGGGCAAGTGGAGTGAATTGTCAAAGGTGACTAAACAATCTAGAGCAGAAAAGTCAGTAAGGTAACAAAGGTCTTCTGAGACACGTGCTACATTATCTGTTGATGTGCTCAGCCTCTCCTCTAGAGTAAAATGCTGTTACTTGTGCCTTTTGTTGCACGGCAGAACCAATTCAGCTCTCAGGGAATAAACTGGGCTTGGTTCCAGCTGGCACATCATCAACCAAATTCCTAACAGCAGTCAGATTTCAGGGGCTTTGGTAGGAGATGTTTGAGCCAGAGAAAACTCAGCTTCACTTTCAGAGTCTAGGATAAGTGAGGATGGAAGGGTTAGAGGGAAATACCACAGCTTTTTTTTTACATTTAAACTGAGAACTGAGCAGATGTAATATGAAAATCATTGAGACACAATAAACAAATAGCTATCAAGCCCGAAATTATTTAATTATTTATTTATTGTTTAATGCAGACAGTTAACATGTCAGAACTCCACTTCAAGGATTGTAACTGCTTTTGTCTGACTACATGTATTTATCTCTCCTTTCCAGTATACTAACTCCACACATGATAAATGAAATCCCCAAGATGTCAAGGGATACTTGCCAAAAAAGCTCTAAAACTCTTTAACTCTATTTCTAATAATATTTTAGTAAAACAAAGGAAAAAAAGCAAAACTACAGTTTACTTTTCATTATATCTGTTGTTTACTTAGAGTAAAGACAAATAATTTTAGGAAGAATTTATCTGACAAATTTAGAGTAAATGAAAAACTGTGGATTATGACAGTTTCCAAGACCAATTTTTCAATGATCTTCTAAATCATGAGGCTTTAAGGTGATGAGAGGGAAGAACAAAACATATTTGTCCTCTTTTTCCTTTTAGTTTTGACTTTTCAGGGTTGATTGAAATTAATTTTTGTAAACTTTCCAAAACTATAAAGATTAAATTAAAAAAGATAAATATATGCTTTATGTATGTATACACTTAGAATTTATGGTTATGATATATATGCTATTTTATATACATAAGTGTAAATATATTAGGGTAAAAGTTGTAATCAAACCTGAGATTGTTAGGTGTTTGCTTGTGTTCAAGGTAGAGAATTTAAAATGCTAAATGCTAAGTATGGGGGGAAAAAAAACACATGCTGGTGATTTAGAGGCTGTCTTAAACATTTATTTTTATTATTCTCTTATCAGTCATGTTAGTCATTGATCAGCTTTGTGCAATTAGTTTCTCTTTCCAGATATGTTTAAAATCAATAGAGGGTAGTTGTAAGCAATCCACTGCATTCTAAGTAAGGAAGAAAATGTTTTGCAGGTCTCTGTTTTTTATGAGTTTTATTGTTATTTTCTGTATGTGTATATTACACATTAAACATCTGCTCAGACATCCTTAGGTCATGTGTCCCCCATCAGACCTGTGTGTTACTGGAAGAAATGAAGAAACAATTTGATCCAGATGGGCTTGGGCAAAGACTTTTATTTTGTCAAATTAGCCACAATACATGATATCAAATTCATGCCAACTGTTATGTTTTTGATGTTTCATGAAGGAGAGCAGACAAAACTCGATCTGGCATGAAGCTGCTGATAAAAACTTGTAAAAAATCGTTGGAGAGCTTGAACATATCTGAAATAGCAGAATTGAAGCAATCTGTACTGGCACTTTGAAGCATCTTACCACACTATTTTTGGTCTGTCACCAGAAGCCAGGAAAACAGTTTAACATATTGTCACACCTCGGCCAGATACAACTCTGAATGAGATAGCTGGAGGGCTGGAGGCAACATAGCCTGCCTTATGCAGCTGTACCAGCATTGTGCTGATAGGACTATCTCACTTCTAGGCACTTAGTATTTCAGCTTGACACCTCGTTGTGCTGTGTGGACATGCAGTGTTCTGAAGCCTGACTGGACAACTTGATTTTGACTGCGTTCTAACAAAAGGACATGAGATTTTACTTCGGTCTCTCAGGCTGTCTTTCCTCATAGCTGGAACACATAGGATTGTGGGTTTTTTTGTCATTCTCAGTTTGGGCATACAAGGTAAGATTAGGACCAGATCTACTTTACTTTTTTTTTAGTTTCTTTAGCAAAAAGGATTCACAGTGCTAAAGAAAAAACAACAACAACAACAACAACAAAACAACAAAAACCAAAACCAACCAAACAAAACAACAACAAAAAAAACCAAAACAACAACCCACTAAAACTCACATTCTTCTTTTTACAATTAAAAAAAAGCATACTTGTTTTTTTTCAATGATTAGGGAAATACTGACAATTTGTTGTCATGAGCATTACTTGCATTGCTAACAGCTGTTTGATCTAACTGATTTTATACTTAAAATGATCCTCAGAAACTGAACTATCTCTATGCAGATAGAATAACTAAACAAAGATAATGATTATACTTAAAAGCTAGAGTGACACAGTGAGGGAAAGGAAATAGTACCTCATGTTTCAGTGCTTTATCAGAAACCTTAAATATTTAATTATGATTGGCTGAAGTAAGCAATAAATACATAATTTAAATTACTTTAGGCAATTTATTCCAGGCATCTATACAGAACACAAGAAACATTTTTAATCAGAATTTTCTTGAAAATACTTTATGAACAGAAAGTACACTTTTTTATTAGACCATATATTCACTAAAAGTTTTGTCATCTGCTTCTCACTGTGGCTGGAAATTTTATCGTGTCTGTAGAAAGGGTGGGGGAAATCACAATCTATCATAATTTAACTGTTCTTAGTCTCACATGCACAGAGTATTTGGCTACTCCTAAAGATCTCGGCAAATCTTCATGAGTATTTTGTATTCCATTTTGGAAGCAATGCTTTTGTTTAGACCTAAAAAATGTAACATAGAGCCATAAGCAGAAAAAAAAAAGGCCAACAATACAATCATCGTTCTTAAGCTACTATCAGGAAACCAAAGCCCTGGTTTTAATATACAGCTCATGTATAAATGCACCAACTATCTCTGCCTCTTCCACAAATACTTACTTTCTAAATTTCAGTCAGATTAGAAAACCTACTACAGTAGTCAAGATATTTTTTATTTTTTTTTTAAGTCAGTTTCACTTCATGGTTTTCAAACATTTTACCTTTTAACAGTGAAGAGGAATTTATGTAGCACTGAAACACATCCTATCAAAACATTTCTGCTTCTGCTAAATTGTGAAATAATCATTTATTTGCATTAAAACACCTCAACAGTTTGACTGTGTAGAACAACAGCAGTGAGTCTCAAGTACATGTTGCATGTGTCATACAGAACTTATTAAATGATCAATATTTTTCTCTTCCTGTTCTGACTGTTGTAGAAAAGGTTAATTGACCATTAGCCAAAAGCCTAGACATCTTTTTGTTTTATTATTATTTTTTATTATTCAATGGCACAGTATGTGTTTTTTTCTTGGCATATGTTTTGATGAATCTCCAGCCCTTGCCCTAATAACCCTTCTCTGTGAGAGAAAATATGCATTTAAAACATTGAACTAGTGCTTTCAGTGACACGGTGCTTTCAGTAGCCAGCAGACAGCTCTTTCCTTAGTTTCTAGAACTTTTTCTTCTTGCCTTGTTTAGGGAAAGAATTTGGTCAATGTCTAAGTGACTTTCAACAATAGAGATAGTAATTTAATCCAGTTGACTGGTTCAGCATTCACTGTAATGAAATGCTTCAAAATATGAAACAGATCACTGTGATGGGTTTTGTTTAGATGCTGACATTCTGCCAGCATACTGAAGATAGAAATCTACTTTGTGAAAATAATTGATCTTGAAAGGGGTCAGACTGCTTATTACATTTTTTGTATTAGACTGATTTAGTTTCTTAATGCATTTGTACTGCTTATACAAAAGTTTCAAATAAGCTGTTTTGATTCATACATGGATGCTTTAATGAAGCTCCCGGAACAGAGGTTACACAAATTCTTCCATTTACACTCTCAGCTTAAATAATGAATGGGACTGTTTTCTTTGCTGCTTACAGGGTATTATACATGTTTTGTATACTATCATTTAGAATCATAGCTTTTTAATCCTGAAATTTGTGACAAAGCTTCCCATCTGAATGTGATTGAATCTATTCTAAGCAAATCTCAAGGCCTGTGTACATTTATTCAGAGTGCTACCACCTGCTAAAAGGTCTCTAGCAGTGACCTGTCGAGCATAGTAATAGCTCACCATACAGACCAGGACAGAGGTGACATGTCTGTTTGTGTACTACTATGGCCAAACCACAAGCAGGAAAGTAAATATTTAATGATGTATTTCATGTATGGTGCTTAATAGGAGAAACAAGAATGGTTTCTCTGTTGGAGAGGGAAAGCTAAGAGCCAAATTGGTTCAGCTGTATAAACCTGGGCAAGTTTCAATATCTCTCCTGTTATGTGATTCTTTCTGCTTGTGGGATGGGTGTCTGTTCTGCTGTCACAGGGTGCTGTGTCAGAGCACAGCCCGGACATATGGTAAGGTATACCAAACATATTTGATGCTAATTCTATAAAAAGCAGCAGCATAAAGGCAAAATTAACATATTCCTACTGGAATGCATATCTTTGTCAATAAGCTATTCTGCCACCATAAGGAGATTCTGATATGGCTCTAAAAATATAATTAAAAATGCATTACTTTTTACTGGAATGTGTCCACCAAGACTTACTTGCCTCATTAGGGTAGTTTATTATCTATTTGGTGCAAAGCGGAAGTGGGGAGGGGGCAGATTCTGACAGGCTATATTCCTTGTTACTCTAAAGCAGTTTATAGATTTACTTAATTTGGTGCTTCTTATCTTATATAGACCTATTTGCCTTGGGGGTAGGGACAAAAGGGGCAAACTTCATAACTCTGTGTAAAAAAGCAATCCCAGGGATAAGCAGAGGATGAAGTGTTTTCTTTGCCTACAGTAACTATCATATATAATTTATGCACTACACATACTGAATATACTGCATATAGTTAGATGCAAGTGTGATGGTTATATTATACTCATTTACAATAAAGTTGTTAACTCCTTTACTGAAGATTTAATGGCTGCTAGAGATGGATTTGGATCTTGACTAGGTAATTTTGGGACATGGAAAGCAAAGACAGTCACATATATTCTTTATAATGTATACAAACTCCAACATGGCTACTAGTATTTTAGACTCATTGATGACTAGAAATATACAATTAAAAATGTGGTCTTGTTGAATGAAAGCTGAGGGGGTTTATTTATTTATTTTTAAAAGCTATTCATGTATTTCCCCTGGTATTGTGGAGAGAAAGATATGATACTCTTCAAATTTCAGGTTAATTGGAATGTTTTCATTTGCTGATATTTGTCAAGTTCTTAGGATAGTGCAGAGGCAGTTCTGCAGATTTTGTTGAACTCACACCAGCACATGCTTCATGAATTATACTTTCTGTGCTGCATAACTATTTTAAAGTATTTTGGAGATACAGTTAAATGGCCATTGACTATAGTACACTGGTTTGCTGTAGGACTCAAGGGAGACAATGAATATATTTTTCCATGAAAACAAAAAACTAATTTTTTTTTCCCAGCTGTTCCATTGGGAAGATATTTTTGCTTTACCAGCTCTGTGGATTATATATATTATTTGTTTCAGTTCATTATCTTCAATCAGTTAAACATTTAACTGTAGTTTAATTACGTTCATATAGTTGACTGCTTCCTATTTTTCATGTATTGAATATTATTTTCTTTTATGAAGAAATAAGTTAAATACAACCCTTAAATCTTATTTCTGATTTTGTTTAATAATTCCTACTTTTATTAATAGTAATGCTATACTTATGATAATGTATTTTTTATGCAGAAGTAATAGAGGATGTATCTAAATTATAAAAAAGACATTTCATAAATTTGAATATAGCTTCAGTTCATTGTAGGTCCTTGAAGCAAGCTCTAGGATAACAACTTTTACACCTGTGATTAACCTGAACCATGCTGTGAAAGTTTTGGTTATAAAACTCTCTACAGGTGAGTATTTTGAAATAAAAGGTTTTCATATATGCCTTGATATTTCTTAAAAGAATTAATATGAATCTTGGCAAAAAACCAAACCCGACCCAATCCAGACAAAAAAAGAAACAAAAAGCTCTCTTCATATAAATTGTTCTTGACTCCTGCATGGCTAATAAAAATGAAGAAACAGGCATGCAGATATTTTTTTTCCAAAAAGTAAACAGACAAATGAAAATACCTCCTGCATTCATATCTGAAATATTTTTAGGGAAATACTAGCTACAACTGATACTATTGCATCTAGATTTTTCCTAACATATCCTTATTTTTAAAAGGGTTTTGCATTTTGCTTTAATACTTTTGTTTTAGTGCATTTCTTAAGCAGCATGTCTGTATTAAATTCACACACAGGCACACACAAAACAAAGTCTATTTAGTACATTAATTCCCCATGAAAAAATGGTTTAATACAGATGAAGTGGTCATTGGAATCTTTCCTGCAGCCACAAGAAGCTGCTAGCTTATCAACTGGAAACAAAGCAGCATCATAAAACTTTTCCAGCAAAGTCAAGGAGAATGATTTGATATCACTCATATACTTCTGAATTATAGCTGTGCCTAATCTATTAGGAAATAAGTTTTTTTTCCTCCCACCTACTTGCTATACTGCAGCAAAGGTGCCTATGAGTTATCAGGATGCATTAAGATATAGCTATCATTCAGGATAAGCAAAGTTAGTTCCCTGGATACCAGTTCCCTCCCCTCCCATCAGCACCCTGCAAAAGCTGAAAGGCAAATTGAAAACTGAGATAAAAATGTTGTGATATTTCTTGAAGACACACTGTCATTTTATTTATACTTCTACCCTTCAGGTACTTACATTGATGGATATAAAAATATGAAAGGCTACTAGTATATTTATGAACATTTTGTCATCAAGCATTTCCTAATTTACATGATTTGTGGAACATGATGATTCAGCTATAATATTAGAACTTGTTTTTAGGCAAGTCAGATAAATTTGTTGAGTAGTATCCAAATAATCTGAAGATTTTCAGAGTTTTCTGAATATCTTGGTACAGGAACTGTGATGCAAATCTTCTAAAAGACAATGTTTGGCCATTGATTTTTATGAGACATTAGGTTTTATCAGATATTAGTTTTTATGTAGGATACTCTAGCTGGAATGACTTTAGGAACATGGGACTAGCAAGGATAATATGAATCTGACATTTCTGTCCTTTGTACAACAAGCAACAAATATTTATTCATATTCCTTTAGCATAAAACTTTATCTCAGATCATCCATCTCTGTTATGTGTCTTTCAAGACAGTTTCACTACTTCACTCTCTCAGCAGGACACCATGCAGTAATTTCCACTGTGTTATATGTTACTGTGAAACAAAGCCTTAGAATTTTGTACCAAGTATTGTTACTGATTAAGAATGGTTTAAAAACTGCTAAAAAAGTACACTACATGTTATGTCACTGTTCATAACAAGATTCTTTTAGTGTTTTATATTAGCACATTATCATCAGGAGAGATAGCGTGGGAAATTCTGCTGTCAAATAATTTTTTAATTCTTCTTAAAAAAGACATGTGGTAGACACATTTTTAAAACTCTAAAGCTCAAATATCAAACAACGACTACAAATATTATCATAATTAGCAGGCTTTTAAAAGCCTTCCTTATGCTTGGCTTAATTAATTTTTATTGTGATATATCCAGATCTGGTTTTTGTTATGTTTCATACTGACAGTTTTCATCTTACAGAAGGAATTTCATTCTCTTATTTGAAAGCATTGATTTAACTTTGTTGAAAACTAAGTTTTATAAGTATCTTTGATTTACTAACATATTAATATTTTAAATAAAAAGTGCAACTTCTGCCTTAAAGTATTTCTGAAATAACCTGTGAAAAGGACTGAAAATGAAACAAACTCAAGAGAAGAATAGCACACCAACTTCACCTGTGAAGAAGAGATAGAAAAAAATCTCCAAAAGCAGTAAAAGTCTACAGGGGAAACAAAGTAATGATATATTTTTTTTTTCTTCTTCTCAGAATCTACTGTCTAGACATTAGTGAGTTTCCTCAAGACAAATACTGTAGGAAGGAACAGATTTCTAGGTAAGAGAATTTTCAATCCTGTAAGAATCAAGAAGGTTAAAAAAAGATGGCAGTAGAACTTCCTTTTAGACTATAGTGACTGAATTTCTGTGTGTTCTTAGAGGAATGGAAATCAGGGCATGGATGGAAGCTCATTTTCTCCACATCTTTTCTGGTTTATATATTTTCAGTTTCCTGGTGCTTGTTGGTGTTCTTGAATGAATAAACCCCATTCCTATCAAATCCCTTCTGACTGCAATGATGTTATAGTTGTAATTTTACTCCCGTTGACAAAATGGGAGAGTATTAGTTTCACAGTCCTTTGCTTCTTGTTCAATTACTGAAGTTGTATTGCATTTCAAAGAAATAAGTTGCAACAACTCAGAATGTTATGCCTCACTACATTCTGAACAGCATTCTCCCCTTCAGGTCTCTTAATGCCTGCACTCAGACTTACAGATAATCAGGTGCATTTGTTTATAGAAAGAATACTTATAACTTCTATAGAATATCAATTTAGTGTTCGTGCTGCAGTTGGGGATTCCCGTTGCCTAAAGAATGTGAAAGATTGAACTTTATTAATGATCCCCTAAATCACTCATCATTAGATAACTGTAAATGTTTAAAAAGAAATCCTAATTTTATCACAAAATTTAACAAAAGACCTGCTATATTGAAGAGATAGTATAGCAAAATAGCTACTATATGCTTGTATATCTAGGATTGTGTTGCTTTGCTTTACACTTCTCCTGTGCTTTCCTCATTATAAAAGACTGTAAAATTAAGCTAACTCTCTAGATGTTTCACATGCCTCCTTGGGGGTTGAAATATACTCTTTCGACAACCCCTATCCTTGGGTTCATTTTTCCCTGAAATGGATATAGATTTGGGACATATATCTTCATTCCTGAACAAAGTATCTGTTGAGTATAAATTCATCCCTGGGGCTTCAGACACCTTCTTCCTTGCTCCTGCCCTATGTTACCAAATTCAATAACATAGTGATTTGTCTTGTAAACCCTGAATCCCCCCTGTTGTGGGGATACAGACCCACAATTGTTAGGTAATGGTGACTTCTGAAGGCCTATACTAGCTGTCTGGGTTTCTGGAATGCATAAGAATTATGTAAACAAATTTGCTTAACTAATTTTTTTTTTTCTCCTGTTCATAGTTTATGACTGGCTTGTAATTTCCCGAGTCCTTCTTCTTACTCTTTTTGAAGACTGGAGTGACACTGGCTTTCCTCCAGTCCTCAGGCATCTCTCATGTTCCCCATGATCTTTCAAAAATGATGGAGAGTGGCATGACAACATCATCATCCAGCTCTTTCAACACTTATGCATGGATCCCAGCAGGGTCCACAGATTTGTGTGTGTTCAGGTACTTCATATAAATGAGTTATTGAGCCATCAAGTAGAAATACTAGACAAACAAGTGAGTCTTTGGATCTTTACAAAGTGATTAGAGGAGCTTGTCTGAAATTCCTATCAGCAGCTCTGTAGCCTTATTAAGAAATGTCAAAGTGATTTGGTCCACTTGTTTTCAAGGGCACCTGCTAATCCCAGTCTCCACAGGGAATGAACAGTCAAATAGAATATTTTTTGGAAATTTTCTCTATTGAACCTCACATGCTTTGATTTGAGAGATGATTTATCACCGTTACCAGGAATAACCTGCTGTTCTGGGGGTTTTGTTTTACATGAAGTTTCTCAGGAGAGTTTATTGATTCTTCATCTCCCAGGCTGTAAATATTAAGTTCAGACTGGAATCTGAACTTAATATTGGTATTGTGGGGAAAGATATATTGGAGGTTTTGGGAACTCTACTTTTTATCCAGCTGTAGTCTGAGAAATCATGTCTGTACAAATGGAAATTGAGCTTAATGCTAATCTATGCAAATAATATTACTCATTAAGGGAGTTTGATTTTCAGTTTGGTTTTTTTTTTCATTTTTTTACCATTGCAATGTAAGTTAATGTTTTAAGAACTCGTTTTTTTTTCAAGGTCCTGTTAGAGGTTATCTTACATTGTGTAGCTAACTAGAAACTTTAAAGTTTTTTGTGCAACTATGGAAGAAAATGGAACTTCTTACTAAGAAACAATAGCAGTTATCAGTTATCAGTTATCTTTGTTTATATTTAAGCTTAAATTCAAGGTTCATTTAAACTTGTTTAACTTGAGTGGGCTGTGTGGGCATGCAGTGATAACATAGCCTGTGTTTCCCAAATCTTGACATCATCTCATCTAAATAATGCAGTTGTAGACGGGATCAGAAGACAGAAAGAAGTAAATCAAGTGAAGCATGCTGTCTGGTCTAAGTTCTGTATTGGGTTTACATGGCAAAGTTTTAGTAATGGAGGGGTTGAAGGGATGGCTGCTATGAGAAAACATCAGCACCTGCCCCATGACAGACAAAGCCAGTTCCAGCCAACTCCAAAACAGTCACACTCCTGTCTAAAGCTGAGCCAGTAAGTGATGTCAGTAATGCCTCTGTGAAAATGTATTTAAGAAGGGGTAAAAAATGTTGTGCAATAGAATCTGGGATAGAGGATTGAGAAAATGTAAGAGAAACAACTCTGCAAACGCCAAGGTTGGTGAATAAGGAGGAGGAGATCCTCCAAATACTGGTCAGAGTTTTCCCTGCAGTCTGTGGGGAAGATCATGATGACACAAGTTGTCCCCTAGCAGTCCATGGAAGAAGCCATGCTTGAACAGATATCTGCACTGTAGCTCAAGGAGGACCCCACACTGGAGCAGGTGGTTTTGCCATGAAGGAAGCTGTAACATGTGGAGAGCCTATGCTGGATCAGGCTTCTGGAAGGAACTGCAGCCTGTGGGGAGAAATGCATGCAGAAGTAGGATTTCTGGCATGACCTGTGACCCTTTTGAGAAATCTTGCTGGAACAGTCTGCTCCTGAAATACTGTGTGCCATGGGAAGGACACACACTGGAGAAGTGGTTGAAAAAATGTATCCTGAGGGAGGGGTCCCACTCTGGATCAGGGGAAGAGCATTGAGAAGGAAAAGCAGCAGAGATGAAGTATTATGAACTGAATGCAATCTTCATTCCCCAAACCCCTGCACTCTTCTGAGGGAGAAGGTAGAAGAGATGGGAGTGAAGCTGAGCCTGAGAAGAAGGGAGGGATGGGGAGAAGGTGTTTTTAGATTAGTTTTTATTTCTCATTATACTACACTGTTACAACTATTTGGAAATAAATTAATCTTCCCCTAGTCAAGTCTCTTTTATCCAGGATGCTGTTAGGTAAGTGGTCTCTCAGCCCTTAACTCGTGAGCTTTTTGTTGTATTTTCTCCCCATATCCTTTTAAGGAGGGAGAGAGATAGAATGACTTAGTGCATACCTGGCAGCCAGCCAAGTTCAATCCACCTCAAATTGTCTTTAGTCAATGAATGTATGTCAGAAGTCACTTATTGGGATTTCTTTCTTTGATTTTAGATCAATTAATGTGGAAAAAATATGGTCTCCTCTATCTGTTTATACAATTTAAAAACAATATAAGTTTAACTGAATTGTCCATCATACCAAGGCAAAGGATTTAAACCCTCTATGTAATGTAATTTTCAACTTTGGCTTTCCTCTTTTCTGCCTTTGCATCTGTGTTAGCAGGGAACAAAGAAAGTCAACACAAAATTTCCCACCTCTCTGAGGCTTCCATTGCTGACCTGTTGTCACAGTGTGATTGACTTACATCCCTACTAACTATTATTATGTAGCATTGCAAAAACAAAACACATAGCCATAATATAATTCTATTTACATAGTCTGAATGGTACAAACAATGAAATAAAAAACCATGGGTTTGAAAAGTTAACTCAGGAGGATGATAGAAATATCTGAACTAAAAAGAAAAGTTTGTTTTATTTGGCAGTGCCCAGACAAATGTAGGAAGCAGCTCCCTTCTTTTTTTTTTTTTTTTTGTTCTGAAGTACAAGATAGACCTGCTTGCCACAAGATTACAGAGGCAAAAGCATATACATATACATTATACACAAACTATGCTGTAAGCAGCTTTCGTCTCCAGAATCTCAGATTACTATTGTATTTATTTCACTGGAAAACAATGTTCTTTTGTTCCTTTCAGACTCAGAGGGCTGCTCTACCCTCTGGGATGATATGAATAGTTTGAAGAAATGCAGAACCACTATACCCAAGGGAAATGTCTGTTTCATATTGCCCTGCAAATTAGAGTGTGTATTGCAAGATTGCTTGTTCACTGAATCAGACTCATTCTGCCTTCAGCCTTTCTCAGAACTTACAGAACAGGGTGAAGCAAACATGGTTTTGCATGGTGTACATTGACAACCTAATATACAAGTATTGATAGTAGTTATCAGACAGATCACTTATGTATTATTGTGGCTTTGTGCTCACATGCATGTATTCCTGTGAAAATTCACGTATTTGATTCCGAGTTATGCATTTCATGAATTCCCTCAGTCAATGACTTACCAAGTATTTGCGGAAATTAAGCCTCAAAAAGTGCTCAGCAGTCAGTCAAAAACAGAACAAACATGGCGATGATATACTGACCTGAAAAGCTTTTTGCTATAGATTTCTTTTTAAATCAAGATGGAGAAAACATTTATGGATTGGCAAAAGGATCAACCGAATGATTTAACATCCGTGGTTTTAATCTTTGTTGTTCACATTATCTAGTACATTCCAGTCGCTTTGCATTGCTATGGGGAATGCAAAACAGACATTAGCAATATTTAGTGGTCCATTAGCTGACTAGGTCCATTAGTCTGGCTAGGTGGAAAATTTTCTTCATGGTTGTCCTGGTTTGAGCCAGAACAGAACTAATTCTGTTCAGTGATTTTACTTGTTAGCTAAGTCCCTTCTAACTAACTTCACTTTCTGAAGTTAACTGCCCATTTTTGCAGTTATCACTGCTTCCAGCACTACTATCACTGCTGAAAGCAGTGATAATGCTCAATGATTGTAGTTACTACCAGGACTGGTGTGTAGAAAAGCTCTTATTTATACTTGTTCCCATGGAAACCAAGATTACTGCTAAATTCTGCATTCTATGTTGGGTGTGCAGAAGGGGAAAGGCCATATCTCTGGGGAGGAGAGGACAGGACAGGCAACCCTAAACTGACCAGAAAGATATTCAGTTCCACATACTTCATATTCAGTATGAAACAGATTACAAGGATCAAGGCCTCTTCTTCAATGGCCAGTGTCTAAGACTCTGTCCATTCTGCCTTCAAATCCAGTCTACACATTCCTGAATCAAGTTCTAGAGTCCAGCTCCTGAATCCAGTTCCCATCTACTGCTGAGTCCAGTCTGGGACATGCCCAGTGACTGCACACAGCATGGTGATGGTGATGTAACTGTCAGCAGGGGGTGTGTGTTTGATACTGGTTTTTTATATGTTTGTATATATTTAATTTTCTTATAATTTTCATTAAAACTGCTTCAGTTTTCTTTTACAAGCTTTAAGTCTCTCTTCGTTATTCCCTTTCTATTCTCCTTTAGGAAGGGAAAGGTATCAGTAATGTTTGTCATTTATTACTGGCCAGCCCAGACCTAATTCTTAAAAATGAGGTTACAAAATGTACTACAGCACAAATGAATCTGCACAGTGAAATGGAAGGAGTATATATAAAGCTGGAAACTTGGCATTTTAATTTAATTGGTTTCTCTGTATCCTCATCAGCAAAGTACTGATTACCTAACTGTATCTTAGCCACAAAGAATTGGCATAAATGCCTGACTGATGCTTCTATTTGTTCTCATTTTATCTGTTGCAGAGTATCGTCAAAGTTCTTAAAAAGTTCTGTATCAATTTGCTTGTCAAAAAATAGTCCGCATAAAATTAATAGAAAAATAAAATGTAAACCTTAAATATATCCAGAACTATCTCACATGGGGTTTACATAATGATTTTAGTGGAGTTACTCCATAAGTACATTGTTGGATGTGACTAAACCCACAGCATTCAGTGCAGAGCTAGTGGTTCTGTCCCACTGAGCTTTGACTCAAAAATTTAAAAATGAGAAGGATCATATAAATCTATTACTCTTCCAGTCAGTGGAAGACAGAAATCTGGAAGAAGATTCTGAACAACTGTGCAGCAGGACTGTATACATGCTCTCAAATGAAAAAGCTCTTATTAAAAAAGCTAGTTCTGTGCTATGGGCAAACTCTCCATTTATACAAAGGTAGTGGGAGAAAAAATATAGCCTAAGTTTGTGACTACTGTCAATAAACTCTGAGTTAGTTTACATTTGAGGTAGATATCTGGGATATGTTTGTCTAAAATGAAGTATATAATATAGTATCTGTAATACTGTTCTCTACATATCTTTCAAAAAGAGATTTTTTTTTTTATTTTAAGCTTTGTGTGTGTGGTTTTGTTTCGTTTTGTGGTTTCTGTTTGTTTATTTGTTTTGGCTTGATTTGGTTTTTTGAGAGTAGAACAGTTTTTGTGTTTGGCAGCCTGTTGGGGCATCTCTTGTGCCCTATATTTATGAACAGGAAATTTCCTTTATGTCAGTGGATACTGTGAAAGTTTTTTCACAAGCTTCATGATATCTTTAAAAGTACTGTGCCTACTCAATTTAACAAGACCACAAAGTTGTTTAAAACATTACAATAGACTCAAATTCCTCATGAATAAATTGGAATTGTAGGGAAATAAACCTTTAAAAAGTCCATCTGTTTGTTTATGTCTTTTCCCATTGGTGGTGGCAAATTCAAACAAAGGCTGTTGATTTTTTATTATTTACTTATTTATTTTTACAGTCTATTTCAGAATAGATCATCACATGAAAATCTCTCTTGCTGGTATACGTGGCCAGGACTAGAATAGTATGGCAAAAATCTATAAGAAAATATACCTCTATAAGAAAATAAATCCTTATTTCCAGCTAATTCTCAAAGCTGGAAATATTGGTTATAATGCTTTTTGTGAAATGACAGAAATAATCAAGACATGCAGAAATACCGGAATAGATTTTCCAAAAATTACTATCTAGAATGGTTTCCCTTGCCTCACCTGTCACATTCCCTTTAATACAGTGTTTCTCAAAGTAATGGTTGCAGGCTCCAAAACTGAATTTCCATTGCAAATCTAACTCATTCTCTCATTATAATTTTCCACTGGAGGGAAGATAGTGAAAAGAAAAAAAAAGGAAAAGAAAAGGTTCTTTACTGGTATTTTGTTCTCAGATAAGATTACCACACTGTGCTGATTCCTTCAAGACCTCCTGAGAAATGTCTGAAGCATTTAGAGCAGGCCAGTGTCAGATTCCCTTTGTGGTGCACTTTCAAGAAGCCATATGGGGAGGCAAAAAGAGCAGAACTGCTCATAAAGCCTTTTATACATTGAATAATAGTAACATACTTGAAAACATGCTTTTGAACAATAGGGTACAATTTCTCTGGCATTATAGCCACCTTCCAGTTTCTGTACACATTAGGGGCTCAAGTATCTTGCTACTTTAGCAGCATGTAAATGCAAAATTGATTAGGCAGATTACTGTGTGCTATTACCACTGTTGCAACATGGAGACTGTGTTGTTGCTTAAGTACATGGTATGGTATTTCCTGGTAATACTAAAAATGGTTCCTGTCACCACTGGGTTATTAAGAGCTTTTGTGATATTTAGATATTTTGTTGGAGTTTTGGTTTTGTTTTGCTTTTTTTTTTTCTATTTTATTGCATTTTCTATTTCCACTTTTATAGTGTTTCTAAAGCAGAAGATTTCCTTTGCACTAGATACATAAAAGGAAAGGCCTTGCCTGCTGTATGTTCTAGCCTCCCAGGATTCAGATCAGAGAGTTGGCCTAATTCACTGTCATTTAAAACCAGATGTTTTTTCTGTCACAGTCTCTTCCAACAGCAACAATGATATCCATCAGATGGTACTCAGGGAAGATTTAGTGAGTTAAGTTAGATACCACAAATAAGTAGGAACTATGAAGAATTGAAAATAAATCTTTAAAAGGAATCCTGATAAACAAGAGAGATTTTTCTCAATCATCTACTAGATGTTCTGAGTTCGAAGGAGGTCTTTAATACAACTTTGGCAACAGGATGGAGAGCTGTTATGTGCTTTAAAAATAGGTGATGATGCTATGTGCACTAGTCTACACAGATCTAGCTAATGCTATCCAAAACAGTCACACTCCTTGTTTCCAGGAAGAAGACAGTGTAAAAATACATGTACTGGCTTAGAAATGTGGGTTTTATACAGACAGAAGTTCATGTAGAAAATTAATTCTTCATTGGTGCTGTATGGCTCCGGAGCTAGTGAACTTAAAACACTTTAGCCCAGATCAGGCCCTGCCCCCTTGTATTCTGTACAGATAAAACTGAATAAAGTGAAGTAGACTGGAATAAATCAAGTTGTGTATGTGTGTGTGTGTGTGTGTGTGTGTTATAGTCGGCTCCGTGTCATGCTTTATAGTCGGCTCCGTGTCATGCTGAAGAATTTATACAGGAATATATATAGGGTACAAAATACAACTTGTATTAGGTTGGTGTCCTCACCAGTTACTTGATAAACCCCAACCTGAAATAAATTCAAACTAAAAAACTTTATTTTAAAGACCTAGCTATCTACTTATGTGAATCAACTCTATTAAGTCATGGAAACTGAGAATCTACACCCAGAAGTTTTGTATCTTTGAATTGTAACATTCATCAAAAACATCATTGCTGAAAAGGTAAAAGTAAAACTTGTATATTTGCACTGGTGAAGAAAAGAAACTTCTAATCTCCAGGCTGAGAGAAATATAATTTTCTTCTCTAAATTATATGCACAACACCAGAAAGTATGCATTCAACAAGAAAGTCTAACTAAGCAAAAAACCTCAGAGATCAATGAGTAGCTGTGAATAATTTCAGGCAAATTAAGAGCAGACTTTGGGAAAAAATTTCCGAGAGGAAAAATCTAGCGAGAATATTCTCAAATAAATCAAAATTAAGAAAGAGAAAAAGAAGAAAAGTCTTTAAAAACCCTTTTTGCTAGCAGTATTTTAACTGCAAATGGAGAAATGTTATAATTGCCACAATGCACTGTGCTAATTGACAGGAATATAAAAACCAAAGTATAGTGTTCAAAACAGTTCATTTTGACAGAATTTACCAAGGTAATATGTAACAAGAGGAATTTGCAACACTAACATAATGCAAACATGGAAAATACAAGTAAATGGGACTTTTTTCTTTCCTTTTTTTTTGTTTTTGTTTTTGTTTTTGTTTTTGTTTTTGTTTTTGTTCACTGCACACAAACTGTTACTCCTCAGGCAATAATAGAATTAAGTGTTACAGAGAGGATGGGGAAGGAAAAGGATGAAGGGGAACATGCCTGTGAGCATCACTGAATTTTTTTCTGGGTGGGGAAAAAAAGTTCTCCCATATGTTTTCATTGATTATGGCCATGACAGAAATTAAGCATTCCTCTCCTATTTCTCTATCCCAATATTTTAACTCTCTTTATTAAAAAATAAAAAAAAAAACAAAAAACCCAAACAACCAAAAACAAAACAACAACAACAACCAACCAACCAACAAAAAACAACAAAACCCTGTGGTTTTGTGCCTCTTTCACAGTTAGTCTGTATCCTTCCCATATTTTTCTAATCTGTAGTAGCCCATCTTTTCTTACCCTCAGTCTCTGATCCTAACCCCCAAAATTCTAAAATACATATTGGTCTCATCCTTCAGACATCATGTGAACAGCATGAAAGAAAGCTGCAACAATTCAAAGCAGTGTTTGTGGTACTGAGAATGGTGCAATATTTTCCCTCCCAGATACTGAGGTGCCAACAAACATATGCCAAATCTTTTGCTCAGGTTTCTCAGATACCTTTCAACCCCTTCTGCAGAGACTAACACTTTTTAGACAATGCGTACAGTTGCGTAAGATTAAATGTGCCAAGGCCTCCATAATCCAAAAATCATATGTGGGAAAGTGCCTCCTAAATTTGTAACCACTTATGTGGTTTTGAGTAACTATGACACATGATTACTACTTTATCCCCTGTCCTCATTGGATATTGTTCGGATCCCTGGGTATTAATTCAGTTTAACTTTACATATTTGGAACTACTGAAGCCATGGGGAAAACAAACAAACAAACAAACAAAAATAAAAAAATCAAATAAAATAATAATAATAACCTAACAAACAAAAAAAACCCAACTGTAACCCACTAGAGGGCACTGAAACCTCCATGATAAACTTGGACAAAAAAATTGTTGTATAAAAAAATATAACTATATTATGAATCCTTCCACTAACTTCACTACATTTAAATAGTCTAGAGAAAGGGTCTAGGAGTGACTGTCACTGATTCATAAAAAACAAAAGTAATTTTCCTCCTTTTTTTTGTTTTGTTTTGTTTTGTTTTGTTCTAATATGACTAGCCTAACCCTTGGTAGTGGACACTTAGAATATATGAGAACTTTTTAGATTCCAAGACACAAGATGAAGTGAAAAATGAGCAATGAAGAAAAAAAAGGCGGATGAAAGGTAGCTGAGGAGATACAGAAGACAAATTAGCTTTAATATCACATTTAATGTGAAATACCTGGTAATATCTCCCTTTCTTAATAAATTCAATTTGTGCTAAATATAAATACCATCATCTGGACTGAAAATCCATTGGAACACAATAAGCAAAGATTTGTAACAAAAAGTAATTAGCTTGGAAGAGAACATATTATGACACTTCAGACTATGATACTTGTCAAGACACATTATGATTTATAGGGTTATTTTAAGAGAGAAAATCAATATTCTAGTGACATTTATGAATTGTCAGTTGGAATAGGTAAAAAAATGGTAAATGCAAGTAATAAAAAGGAAAAAACTAGGCATATAATAAGAAATAGCAAATTATATTTTCCTAGAAACTGTACAGAAAATAACCCTGAGTATATCAAAAGCAGTAATGCAGAAAAAAAACCCAGCAATTATTACCAGAATCTCATAAGAGCTTTATAAAAAAAAAATCATTCATATAGAGTTGTTGATAGTTTACTGCATAGAAAAGAAATATTTCCTCTGTGTTGTTCCAAAGCTCAATATGAAGGCCACACATGTAGATTTGGATCCTTTTAATAATGTCAACAATATTAATCATATGCCTGAGATGATTTAAATGCTCAAATTCTTTTTGAGATATGGACTGAATTTTTTTCATATACTGTTGTCCAGAATATAACATTCAGTCTTGGGTACATGATTACTGCAGAAAGACTGAATAATTGAAGGGTTAGAAATGAAAAATGAGAAATAAAAATGATCACAGGGCTTAAGAGCATGACACTTAAAGGAAGAACAAAGGAGCTAAATGTGTTCAGTCTGTATAAAAGAGTTAAGAGAAAGTATGACAAGCATCCATAAATACAAGAAAGACACAAACACACTTGCAAATATTACTATGGTGTATCATATTAATTACATTTTGTTTTTCATTTAGAGTTACATTATGTATAATAATAACCATGATAATAATGCTAACAATTTTCTATGGGTATAGAATGAAATGAGAACTTGGTGAAATATAGGACTATTTATTCAAGAAAATATTATTCATAGAAATAGGGCTTTGCATTTTCAAAGGAAATAGAGTGGAGCTGAGGCAGGATAGATTGTGGGGTTATAGGTGATCGTAGACCATGGCTGTGTATTTCCTTGCACGCTTGCAACTTGACATTTTTTGTAGCCAAGATGTCTTTCAAGAGCCATTTACACTCGGCATGGGCAATCAGAAATGTGAAGAATTGTTATTAGGGACCTAAATAATATTTAGGGTTACAGGAATCAGAAATTAAAATAATACTTTCCAGTGTGCCATCCCAAAAGATGTAAACTTATTAGGACTTCTTGACAGTGCTTCAGTGTTAGGTACCTAATATCATGAGGCATTCCCAGCAAATATTTTTTGCCAAGACTGTGCCTAGGATCGGGGGCATGATTCTGCTTGCTTTTTAGCTTTTTTATTTTTTTATTTTTATATTTTTGGCTTTTTTAACTTTGAAACAGGGAGAAAACCTACAATGTCCACAAAATTTGGACAGCATTCAGGTTTTAGCTAGGATATTTCAATTTTCAGCTCACTGATGAAAAATATTTTCCTCTAAACCAAATGTATTCCCACTGTCCCTCCAAATCCACATGATCTTCTTTTAAAAACGGCAATGAAAATCTTTTAACCCATATAACGATGTTATTTTCAGCTCAGACTTCTATTTGGGACATTTTTTTTTTCTGTTACTACTGCTCCAATGTAACCATTATAATCTATGTGAAAATCCCAGGGATACATTACATCCGTTTTTTTAATGAGTTTAATATATATATCCTATTTGGAAGGGGACCAGCATGTAGGATGGCCAGATGCTTGACATATCCTGGCAGCTTCAGCCACCAAGGACAGGGCTCTGGAAAGATGGAAGATTGCCATCTCCTCGAGCAAATTTAGTCCCCGTGCAGTTAAGCAGGCATGAAGAGAACAATAGATGGTCTGGGAGGGATGTTGTAAGCATCATGGAGATGAAGAGTTTCCTGAAAAGGTAGCAAAGTTAACTCTTACAAGTAAATTTTGTTACAAAAATTATCTTGAGATGGATCATCTTTTTTCTCTAACCTATATTTTCTTTATTCTACAATTCATTTTTACTTCAGTGGCAAATCTGTGGAAATCAGTAAGCTGATTGCCTAATGTGCTTTATGAAAAGATCATACAGAGAACACTAATAGGGAACATGCTTATAGAGAGTAAATGGAAATACTTTATAAAAATGTGATCGTGTTTGGTCTTTCTGATCTTTGGCAACAACAAAAAATATTTATCATTTATTCACCTTCTTGCATCTTTTCTCTGCAATGAAATCTAAAAGACAGTGGATTCCTTTTCTTATTCCAAACTTTAAATTCACAAAAGTGACCACAGTATGTAATGTAAAAGCATAATAAATGTTCATGCTAAAATAATTGCCTTTTGTGGCCTTATATAAATTCACCTTTCTCCCATCTACTCACTCTCTCATTAGTCTTAGAAACTTAATTATATTTTCCTGTGCTTCTGCAAGGTCATGTGAATTCCTCTCACAGTTGTCCATCTTATTTCTCATAAATTCTATTCCTGTATTTCTCTAAATAGGGTCTTACTCAATCAATGCTTTTTCAAATAAAACCTGAAGTACTTCAGATTTTTTCCTTTGTGTAGAATGACACAATCTCAAAGTGCTTTTCTTTAACCCCTTAGTACGTCTTTCAGTCTCAACTCCTTCACCCCCACCTCACTGCCTGTTATGCCCTCGACTAAAATACAAAGTATTTCCAGTAGGAATGTAGTAATTTAATAATTTATTTTTATTATTTTTTCTCTGCCACCATGTTTAAGTTTATGATTTGGTTTGGTTTCTTGTTGTTTTTCTCAGTAAGGGACTGGGGATCTCTTAAAGAAATCTATTCCATTCTCTGGAAGCTTCTGATAAAGCTTCTGAAGAAGGCTATATTTATAGTTGACCACAATATATAGCAAATAGAGAACTGACAACCTTTCTGATTGTAGTGTGCTAAATTTGACAGGCTTCTAGATGTACACGAAGCTGCATTTTCACTTCTCCTCAGTAAGACAAAATATAATTAAAAACTTTGCTGAGATAAGGACAGGGAGATCACTTACCAGTTACTGTTATGGGCAAAATGAACTTGAAATTAAATTTATTACCAACTAATTGTAACAGAGTAAGATAATGAGAAACAAAAGCAAATATAAAACCACCTTCCCTCCATCCTGCCCTTCTTCCCAAGCTCTGCTTCACTCCTGGCTTTTCTATGTCTTTCCTGTGAGCAACAGAGAGGAATTGGGAATGGGGTTTGTGTTCAGTTCATAGCACATTTTCTCTGCCATTTCTTCCTTCTCACACTCTTCCCCTGCTCCAGCATGAGGTTCCTCCTGTGGTAAGACTCCTTCAGTAACTTTTCCAACATGGGTGTTTCCCACAGGCTTCAGTTCTTCAAGTATTGCTCCAGTTTGGGTCCTTTCCATGGGGTGCAGTTTTTCAAGAACAGACTCCACGGAGGTCACGTGTCCTGACAGAAAACCTACTCCAGCACAGGTACTCCACAAGCTGCAGCTTCCTTTAGGGCACAACCACCTGCTCTGGCAGACCTGTTGTTAAAAATTTTACATGATAGGGATTGATTTCTTAGTCTGCCTAATCAATATCTTCAGTCAGTGTGACAAAGAGTAATACTGCTGATTACGTATTAACGGCTACAGAAAACAGAGTTCTGTCAAAAAAGAACAAGTAACTATCTGAACAAATACTTACATGAGAAACTGTTTTCTCCTGTGTTGGTTCTCTTTGGAGCTATAGAAATTATTGTTATTGCTGGTATCATTAGGCTGTTGCTGTCTTTAGAGGAAAGTATAATATTTAAATTGTTTTCTTGTAACATTGTAAAAAGGTCCTAAAAGACAGCTTCTGTTTTCACAATTATAGCAGTTAGAATATGAAGTTAAAAGAAACCTCAAGGGGTCATTTGACTTAAAAGACTGATTTTGCCTTGATTTTAGTTTACCTATATATGCAAATACTTTCCTGGTTAATACTTAGAAATTTCCAGTAGTGGAGGTATAAACTTTTTCTTCAAGCAATGCTAAGAATTAACTACTTCTAACCTTAGGAAAATTCCTGGTGTTTGAAATGGCTTTGTAATGATCTTATTAGTTCATTATCTCAGCTTAGTAAGCTTCTGTCTGAGCAGTAAACAAAGGGAACAATTATTCCTTTCCTTGGGAGATGGTTGGCACAAATATTTAAATACAGGTGTTGAATGCCCTTTCATGTTCTATGTATTTTGAACTCCAAATCCTTCAATCTTCCCTGGTTGATCATATTTCCTGTATTGTTCTCTAAAGTTGTCCACAGCTGATATTTGTGACAGCTTTCTGATATTTGTGTCCTGAAGCATAATATTTTATTGAATGCTTTCAGCAGTACTGGGTAGAACAGGAGGACTACTTAATGAGTTTAGCAAGTGATTTACTATAATGCAGGAAGATATTTAGACCTTCTTGACCAGCTTTGGTCAAATGTATCTTGGCCTTCATGACTAGCCCACAGTTGAATGAAGTGACTGTGAAATACATACAAATATTATATTAGTGAGGAGATTATTGCCCTAGCTTCTGGGTTACACCTGAAAGAAATCCTGGACAGGTGATAGTTCGAAAATTAAGGAACTGTTGCCAATATTAATTACAGATATATGAGCCCTCAGTAATTCAGGATGTGATGTTGACCAGGAACAGTGATGCATTACTTGCTTCCAACTAGTCTGAACAATATATTAGATTTACATTCAATCAACAGTGCCTATTTGTTTTTGAAGTTATTACTGTTAACTGTATGTTAATTACTCAAGATGTAATGTCTGTTGCATATCCTAGAAACAATCAGAGATTATACATCACTCTGAAAAGCATGTGAGATCATTCTGGATCCTGCTCAGACATAACAGGCAATTTCTATATGATTTCATTTTCAGCTGTTCTAGAATTACTAAGGAGTTCTGAATGCCTGTC
This sequence comes from Chloroceryle aenea, assembly GCA_013399075.1. Lineage (NCBI taxonomy): Eukaryota > Metazoa > Chordata > Aves > Coraciiformes > Cerylidae > Chloroceryle > Chloroceryle aenea. The sequence goes on along the minus strand of VWZY01012287.1, from coordinate 154,799 downwards.
TTGTCTTTGTTGTGTTGGGTTTTGATTTGGTTTGTTTCTGTGTTGTTTTTTGGTTTTGGTTTTTTTTTATCTTATAAATGGTTTACAAGCCACTCCCTGCTTTGTCAGCTGGCATGGTTACAAAGAGCAATAGTACAGAGATTAGCAAGAGAGAGTACAGAGGTACGTTTGTGTAACTGATTCACGTAAGATTCATGCCCTTTACTTTCTTTCCTGTATTAAATAAGTTTTGGGAAAAGTCATAGCTGGATCTCAAGCCAGAATAAAAGGTCAGCAAGAAAAATTTAGAATCTAATCTGAAAGCTGACAAAAGATTGGAGGACTGGAAATTCTTATTAGTACTGTCTTTTAGATAGAATTTCTTGTCTTACCATGAATATAATACTTCACCTTTTAAGTATATGACTCATATTTCCAGGTTTATCTAGAAATATAATGATTTATTTGGATTTATAAATAAAGCAATTGGGTTTTTTCCTAGTCCTTTCAAAGACTTACGTAGGTTCCAAAAGACAGTTTATTCCTAATAATTCTGTTCAGCATAGAAAGGAGTCAACATGTTAATGAGCATGCTATTGAAAATAGCTTTTTAAGATTTCAACATTATGAATATTGGGTTGGGTTTATCAGCTCAACATTAATAGTGAGCATTAGCATAGGAATTTAGTTCAATAAAGGAATTACTTTTGAAATATTATTGGGTCTTTGCAATTTATTCTAAACGCTGATTTAAATAAAAAAAAAAGAAAAACAGAGAGGTCAAGCAAAAAGTTTTCTTAGTTTATCTAACACATTTATTATATCATGAATACGTATGGAACCCGAATATTTTCTAGATTATCCTTTACATTAAGTGATATGATTTCTGTTAGTGGAGTAATGGTAGAAAATAAAAGTGTAGAAACTTATTTATGATATACTTTTTATACTGTTTTTTTTTTGTTGTTTGTTTTTGTGGGGGTTTTTAATTGCTTAATATTACATTAGTATCATTCCCAAAGATGCAAAATATGTACAAAGTGATAAGGTGTTTAGAATTAAGTTCTCTTCTAAGACATTAGTGAAATCACAGTAGGTTGACACCAGTGCTTTATGATACTGGTAAAGCAAATGCCTGACATTAGAACTTAAGTAATGTACCTCTTCCATTGCACTTTATTGTCTTTGTATTGAGGTAGGTATTTTATGTATAGAAATGAGGTTATATAGATGTTATAAAGTTCTTGTTAAAATAGGAACTGTTTCCAAGAAATGAAACTGATTCATCTCTTGCTTTGTTCTTGCTAAAACCAGGATAGTTCTGAGTATTATAATGGGCATACTTCTATTTTGAAGTGAGCATTAGAATAATTTCTAGAATACATCTTCAGAGTTCTGCCTTGTTGCTTCCATTATGCAAGCATTTTGTATGTTAATTTAATTTAACTGATTAGAATGACAAAACTAAGAGAATCAAATGTAGATCAATGTGGTGAGTTTATTTGGTCCAGCAGCCAAACACTCACAAAGTCATTCACTTGGTTGTGGTTTTTTTTGTTTTGTTTTGTTTAGTTTTTTGTTGGTTGTTTGTTGTTTGTTTGGGATTTTGTTTGGTTTTGTTTTGTTCTTTTTTTGTTTTTTCTGAGCATGACATTATATGCCATGAAATATCCCTTTGGCCATTGGGTCAACTTTCCTGTCTGTGTCTTACCCCCTGGATAGGAGTGTGGATGGACAGATTTACAAAAAGAAAGCCTAGAGTGTCTGCAAGCACTGTTCACCAATAGCCAGTAACCAAGGGAGTGTTACCAGCACTGTTTTAGTCACAAATGCAAAGCATAGCAACATAGGGGCTTCTGTGAAGTATGTTAACTTTATCCTAGCTAGACCCAGGACAATCGGTTCAAAGTGTCAACACTATTAATGTGTAAAATACGTGATTATTGCTTGAACATTTCAGATACTTTCTGCATGCTTTAGCACAGAGGTAGAATAATAGCATATGCTAGCATTCTTATTTGAAATTAGAAAATTAGTTTAATCATAGTAGATGTTCCTAAAATCAAAAGAAGTCAAAATAGTTAATCACCATGAAGGACTTAAATTCTGATCCCACATTCATTAATTTTAAACAGAAATTCTTCCTTTAGCATTGCTGAACTTAGGTTAGCCATCTGTGTATACTTATAAAATATCAGACAACAGATTAGAATGTATGTGGGTGTTTTCCATTCTAATCTTGTCAATAGCCTGTCATTAGATAGGAAAATTTAGCTATAATATGAACAGTACCAGTATTTGCTGAAATTTGAAATAACTAGAATTTTACTTTGATTTCAGTGTTTTTCATATTTCATAAGAAACTGTCTCCCTCCTATTTCCAGTTATTTTTGATTTAATGAGAAATTAAAATCAACCTTTCAGACATTTAAGAAAAGTGACTATACACAGACAAATATAAACATATAATCAAAACTTCTTGACAGTTAATTTTTCCTATACTCTTTAAATGCTGCATCCATGTTTGTCTTTAAAACAGCAAGAAGAGTAAACAGAACTGCTAAAAGGGTACCATTAGGACTTGGTTTATTCTGAAGTTACACTGCAGCAGAGTACACTGCAATGGAATATAGAATAAGGTCCGTAGAGTATTATCTATGGCAGCTGTGTAAACAAGACACCTGTATTTCTCATTTTAAGAGGGGATAATAATGAGCTTCTTTTTGTAGATGGAATAAAAAACAAAAATATATGTGCAAATTGTTAGAGCCACGTAGCCACCCAAGTAGACAAAACTGTAAGACAGAACTTTCAAGAATTTCAGCAGAACTCTGAGCCAGTGAGCTATGGTCTACTGATAGATGTAATGCATTGTATCAGTGTGCTATCCCACTGTTGTTAACATTGAGGAACACTTTCCAGTGCAGACAGAGGACCAGTACTATCCTTAGTGCTAGACTTGTGAAATGGATTGGCCCAACTAACTGCACAAAATGTTTGCATACTCCTTTCCTCGTGCTACACACAAGTCAGTAAATCATCTGTGTATAAGATGGTGAAATAATAAAAATTCATAGGTGTTAGTGTGTTGGTAACTCTTTAAAAAAGAAAGAGAGGAGTTAAATTCTTACACCTTAACACCATGAAAGATATTTATTTAACTCCCTTTCTCCTGCAGAAAGAAGGAAGGTTTGTAGTTCTGTATAAAGAATAAAAAAAAATGCTTGAAAGTTAAACTGCAAGCAGCTAACCCACTAATTTTGAGCTAGACTAGTGCTGCTTTTGTGGAAAGACTTCTACACTATGACACTCTTCCACCAAAACCAGAGCGCCATATTATAGTACACACTTAGAAAGAGGTCAACTGAATACATAGAAAAATCAGAAAAAGTGGAAGATTGATGTAGTGATTTACGAAAACTATTCACAAATTGTAAACCTTTAAATTACAATCTATTTGCATGCATATCTGTTTCATTGTCCAGACAAACTCGCTGAAGTGTAGCCTTTGGAATATGTAATTTTTGGACAATATTGTCCAGAACAACCAGAGGATCTTTGGTATATAAGGTACAGATTCAAGACTACAAATAGCAGTCCCAGATAGCACATCTGTTTATAGTAATTTATAGTTCTGTCATCTTAAATAGTCCATTATTTTATGCTTTATATCTACATGTATTATATGCTCCCATCCACAAAGGTAGAATTTTTGGAAAAAAAAACCCTTTTAGATTAAAAGGATTTTTAATGTAGTTTCTGACAGTTAATGTTGCTGGTGAACAGAAGAACAAACTCTGTGTGAATCTTAATCTGTGGTGCAAATATCTAGTATTGGGTAGTCATAACTCACAGGCTGATTGCTTTAGTAAGACTTTGTGGACAACTAAGGAATGTTTCATATGCTTGTAACAGTCCTAATCCTCTGAGATACAAGGTTACTTATACAATGTGTATTTTGTATACACATACCAAAGAAATGGCAGTGAGGAAAAAAAAGTATTTTACTATATCCTGTAGAATGGGCCTTCCCTGACAGATGAGGACTGATTAAAGAAAAATACCTTTAGAATCATAGAACTGTAGAATGGTTTGGGTTGGAAGGGACCTTAAAGATCATCTAATTCCAACCACACTGCCACAGGGAGGGACACCTTCCACTAAACCAGGTTGCTCAAAGCTCCATCCAATCTCGCCTTGAACACTTCCAGGGATGGGGCATCCACAGCTTCTCTGGGCAACCTGTTAAAGTGTCTCACCACTTCCACCATAAAGAATTTCTTCCTAATATCTAATCTAAATCTGCCCTCTTTCAGTTTAAGACCATCACCCCTCATCCTACCACTACAATCCCTGATAAAAGGTCTCTCCCTATCTTTCCTGTAGGCCTTCTTTGAGTACTAGAAGACCACTATATGGTCTCCCCAGAGCCGCCTTTACTCCAGGATGAAATCTTGTTCAAGATCTACTGTTTTCTTAAATAAAAACATATATGAGAAAGCATGTATTCTCACAGTTTACTTTATCTGAGAAAATACTTACTATTTTGACGTTTATATTGGAAGGAGAATACAGCTGAAAGTGAGTTTTTGAGTCTGACACTATAAAAGCAACCAAATGGACATAGACAAAGAAAGAGAAAATTAAACCAAAATCAAGAAGTTCTCCTATTATTAATTATAGTTAAGGAATGTAAAAGGTAGTGGTCTGGAAGGAAGGGAGAGAAGATTTCTGGGGATCAAATTTCTAAAACGCAAATCTTATTTGACTGAGAGAAGCAGGCAAAAAAAAAAAGGGACAAATAGAAGGTCATAAGAAAGCTTGAATAGATCAAAGGTCTGTTAAAAGGTATATGATGGGAAGGGAAAAGTGGGAGCATGGATCATGTTTATCCTAGGACTATAAAAATGAAGGAAGAGTTTGCATCCTGCAGTTTCTCCAGCAAATGGAAATGTGCAAGGGCAGGGTGACGGTAACTAAAAAAGGAAGGAAAGCATATATCACTACTTTGTTTCATTGAATCAACTACAAATGATTTGGAGAATCACCAGTGCTTTGCACCTTTAACCTCCTCCTAGATCCCAGCCTAGTTAAGACTTTGAACCAGAAATAGCATTCATAATTACAATTGCTGTTCTATTGCTTAAAGCCAGAAAGCTATTTCCAGGTAAGGGTCAGATTACATACCACAACTTAACAGTCTTTGGCAGTTCACCCCTGCCAAAAGAAGTCTTTCCTGGCCAGATACCTTTTTGCTAACTCCCCTTCTTACCCCCAAATACATATTCTTGCCACCTCTTTTGTGCTGGACTTGGTGTCTGTCTGGTGGACTTGCAGTGAGCTGGTTCACATCCCTGAAGAAAAAAACAGTCCAGTCATCATCACAATTTCAATAGTGTGCTGAGTTGTGGATTTCAGTTAAGGATCACATAAAAGACAGAACAAGAAAAGAGAGGAGTGATATGCCAAAAGTGAAGAGGGCCTTCTTAGCTGCCTTGTGTATAGTAATGACTGAGTAAATATATTCTGTCATTTTCTTAGCTAATTACTGTCCTGGTTTGAGAGAGAACAAAATTAATTCTGTTCAGTCATTTTACTTTTCAGCTCAGTTCTTCTAACTGCACTGTCTGAAGTCAGCAGTCTGTTTTCACAGGCAGTGTCTGCTGCTGGCAGTGATAATACCCCATGTTTAGAGTTACTACCAAGGATTGGTGTGCAGACCAAGGCCACTGCTGGATCTTGTGTACCACATTGTGGGGTGAAGAAAGTAAAAGGCCACACCTGCAGAGAGAAGATGACAGGGCAGGTTACCCTAAACTGACCAACAAGGCATTTCATCCCATATATCCCATTCATATATATCCCATTCATACATATCCCATCCCATATATACCATTCAGAATAAAGCTGAGGGATCTGGAGGGTCTATGGTTCTCTCTAGGGGCTCCTAGGCTCTCCTCTCTTGGACAACTTTTCCAGCTTTTCTTGGTTTGGCTCAGATCCTCTTACAGTTCCTTCCTTGGAGCATGCAAGGAGGACTCTGTCTGTTCTGTCTTTGATCCCAGTTGGTGTGTTTCTGAACCTGGTACCAGAATCCAGCTCCTGAACACAGCTCCCATCTGCTGCTAGGTCCAGTCTGGGACTCTTCCAGTGCCTGCTCCACAGCATCA
>VWZY01012287.1:118612-137293 GCA_013399075.1 Chloroceryle aenea | reverse complement strand
CAATAAAATATTTTGTTATCACCTTCGTAAATGAACATGCTCAAAGATGGTCCAGTTGCAGTACTGAACTAATAAAGAATAACAATTCTGATAGGTCTTTTAATGTGAAAAGAGAAAGATGCAGATAAATTGTTTTAGAAAGGAACTGAAGAGAAAATGTCAGCATTTCTGCCAGCTAAAGATCTTTATCTTGCATTTTGAGTTAGTGCATATGGTATTAATTGTTATTACTTGAGTGTCAAGAGTTATTCTTGAATAGACAAAATAACAGAAAAGTTATGTATAATGCTAGGGGGTTTTAGTTTATTAGATATATTACTAAAAGACATATTATACATTAGTAAAAGGCAATCCTGAAGTAGCTCATGAGAAAATTAGATCAAATGAAAGTAAAGCTGGAAGTAAAGCTATTTTTCTTTTTTTTTTGTTTTCCTTAGAGTTTCCTTGCAAAATTCTATTGTAAATGTAATAATTTTCAGTTGCTTTGTTTTTTGCCTCTAATAAAAATATAGCAGGTGTCTGTAAAAAGGATATAAAATGGAAAAAAAAAAAAATTACTAATGCAAANCACACCTTAAAAAAGAGGATAAAAACTTGTTTTCAGTAGAAGAAATGCTCTCTGGATAAACTGCCTTCAGTCGATGATAAATCATACATTTGTGTCCTGGTCTGAGTGAGAACAGAACTAACTCTATTCAGTGATTTTTACTTTTCAGCTCAGTTCTTCTAACTAACTGCACTTTCTGAATGATGAGCCTGTTTGCACAGACAGTGTTTGTTGCTGGCAGTGATAACACCCCATGTTTAGAGTTACTACCAAGGACTGGTGTGCAGACCAAGGCCACTGCTGGATCTTGTGTACCACACTGGGGGTGCCAAAAGTGAAAGGCAGGGTGAGGAGACATGGCAGGTGCCTGCTCCAGAGCATCCCTGGTGACAGTGATGTAATTACCATCAGGGGGGTTGGGTTTGATACTGGTTTTGTATATATTCCATTTTTATTATTATTTCCATTTTCATTAAAGCTGTTCTAGTTTACTTTTCTAATTGCTGAGTCTCTCTCCCTTATTCCCTTTCTCTTCCCCTTTGGGGAAGGAAGGAATTTAACAGAGAGATTCTGTTATAGGTCTAAAGGGCCACCCTGACCATAAACCGTGACAGTTTTTCTAAATAGTGAAGGAAAATACTTAGTAAACAGGTTACAAACTTCTTTATGAAGGAAATGGTAATGCTCCTAACATTAAAAGTTTCTGGAAAGTTAATTAATTTCTTTGAAGCTCTTCATTTTGTGTCCTAAAGATTAAGCATCTGGTGCCTACTTCATAATTTTTTATTGTTGAATAAATTGAAGCAACTGTGCACAAACAGGTATACTAATGAGCAGAAACTAACTTACATCTGTTAAGGGAATTGAGCTGAATTCAGTGGCCTGAGAGAGGTGATGCTGGTACAGCTCCATTCCCCAGGTGCAACCAGAAGTGAGGTTGAGCACAGATTCCCAGTGAGCACAAACACGTATGTGTGCACACAAATATATACTTGCTCATCTATATTAACATATATGCACACATACATAGTTATATACATGACTGGTCATACAAATAAGACACAGGCACACAGAGCATTCACATGAACACCAACATCAGTGGTGTCATCCTGTTCTCTCTGGCTCAGCAGGGAAAGAGAATATGTGTGCACATACGTACAACATGCACATGCAGTAAAGAGTCCCTTACTGGAAAATAAGGGCAGCAATGTGTCTTTAGGCTGAAAGATGAGCTTAAGTGCTGCTCCTGATGACTCAGGGTTATGGGCTCCACACCTGGACACTGGGAATGAAGCTTTCCTGAGACAGTTCAGGGAGGATCCTGGACAGGGTGTCCGTTCCTTAGGAGTCTGTAATTCGAGTTCCTTTCCTGCCACTGTGTCCATGTGCTAACCTGGGCTTGTGGAGGTGAGCTTTGGATGGTCTGGTGGCTCTTGGGATGAGCATGGAAGCAGCTGATGCAATTAATTGAGTTACTTCTGCCACCACTGTTTCTGTGCCTTTGTGTGTGAACATATACGTGCTCAGGTTTTCACACATAATTCTGCTACTGAAGTTTGTCTTATTTTCTCATTAAAATAAGAATTTATTTATTATTATNTTCTGATAGGTCTTTTAATGTGAAAAGAGAAAGATGCAGATAAATTGTTTTAGAAAGGAACTGAAGAGAAAATGTCAGCATTTCTGCCAGCTAAAGATCTTTATCTTGCATTTTGAGTTAGTGCATATGGTATTAATTGTTATTACTTGAGTGTCAAGAGTTATTCTTGAATAGACAAAATAACAGAAAAGTTATGTATAATGCTAGGGGGTTTTAGTTTATTAGATATATTACTAAAAGACATATTATACATTAGTAAAAGGCAATCCTGAAGTAGCTCATGAGAAAATTAGATCAAATGAAAGTAAAGCTGGAAGTAAAGCTATTTTTCTTTTTTTTTTTGTTTTCCTTAGAGTTTCCTTGCAAAATTCTATTGTAAATGTAATAATTTTCAGTTGCTTTGTTTTTTGCCTCTAATAAAAATATAGCAGGTGTCTGTAAAAAGGATATAAAATGGAAAAAAAAAAAAATTACTAATGCAAAGAATTCCACAACAGAGAAAAAGGAGCTGTAAATGAGCAGACTTATATACTCATAAAAGATTCAGAAAATGAATTCTATGTTTTAGAAGATCCAGTCTTCCAAGACATATTATTTACTGTCAAATGCACTGTATGGTTCTTACTAAGCTTTTAGTACTACCTGTGCCAGATGAACCCTTTCCTGTTTAATATGAATTTACAGAAAAGCAATTTGCTTTGTGGAATAAAAAGGAATCTGGAGAGTCCAGACAGAGAAATCCAGTTTCATCTCCAGACAGACACAGCACTACATGACTTCCTTTTTAATGACCGATGGGTTCTAGTTCTCCTTTCCTGACATCACAGTAGAAATTTGTTTTCTGGCATAGTGAAGAATCAGTTAAAAAAAAACAGTTTTATATTTTTGGAGTTTATTTTGGTTGCATATATGCAACTTGCAACATCTTGCAACACTTGCACAGGCATTTATTAATATATTGCTTCTTTCTACCATTAAATCAGCTAAAATACTGTTGCCAAGTTAATGAACTGTAGACTTATATAATTTTTTTCTGTTATTCCTTAAGCCTTTTCTGATACTATGCCATCCATCCATCAAGTGAGCTGATTGCAGATTTCTAAACAGTAAAACACCTCATGTTCTGAGACTAAAGCTGTACATAAGCCTCTGAAACGCCCATGAGCTTCTCTGTCAATCTACAACACATTTTAAAAGATATATTTTTTATTTTTCGTCACCCTGACATATAATTCAAGGCATTTTTAGGTTGATCAAAATGTGTCCTCAGAAGAATGACTCCAGTTTTTCATGACACTTCCAATGAAAAAAACAGATTTGAGACAATTTTGAATACAAGTCTCTTGATCTTATCATACGAAGCACAACACTAGATCTTATCATATAAGTACAATAAAATTCCAATATTTCATTGCTAAATGTTTTCCCTGGTTTGAGTAAGAACAGAATTAATTCTGTTCTGTGATTTTACTTTTCAGCTCAATTCTTCTAACCGCGCTTACTGAAATTATCAGCATGTTTTTACATGCAGTGTCTGCTTCTAGCAGTGATAACACCTGTTATAAACTCCCAGTCAATTTTAACTTTAAAGGGTTTTATTTATTTATAGAAGGCAAGTAAACAGCGCTGGATGCACGGGAGGGCCCCCCACCACAAACGTGCGTGCCTCAGGCAGTCTCGTACACCTTTTATAGGGTTAAACATTTAATATTCAATAGGTTTTGCAATGTGCCTATACATATGCATCAACTATCCCTGCTTCACATGCAGATGAGGCCTCCTCCCCTTTGAGCAGGCTCAGTAATTTTTGGTAGTGGTCGTCAGGGTTCTTGAAGATGAAGCAAGATGTCTTCCTCACAGCTTAACTTTCGATACTGGTCTCTTGCTCATGCTCTGTAGGTACTTGGCAGACCTTTAACCCCCCTCCCTGCTTTTTATCAGAACTGTCCATGTCTGCTTCCTCCCCCTAATCCAGTCATGGTATTATGAGGCTAAAAGATAACAATGGTACTATTTTTCCCTTTTTTTGATCACCCCAATGTTTACACTTCAAACCCTCTATTTAACACGAATTGTTGGCCCATTTCTCACACACCCAATATTTACAGTTAGTATCAAGGACTGGTGAGCAGACCAAGGCCACTGCTGGATATTGCAGAAAGGAAAAGTAGTAAAAGCTCTATTTTATTTCTGCTTTGTACTGGATATGACATATATGGTCTGGAATACCTCACTGGTCAGTTTAAGATCATCTGTTCTGTCTGCTCCTCCCTGCAGGAGCAGCCTTTCACTTTCCTTCACCCCCTAATGTGGCACACAAGATCCTTGGTCTCCTCTTTAGCTGTAAAATGCACTCTGCAGGTCACTGGTTGTCTCCATTTGATAGCTCACTGTAGTATCTTCCTGAATATTTCCATGTATATTGGTTTCATGGTATATAATCTTTAATCATCATATTTTTTACCCTGGGAGATGATTGCTAGTACTGATTACTTTGAAAAATGCTTTCCTATCTGCTCAATGTTTTTGAAGTCTTAGGAAAAGTTATTTTTAGTAGCATAATCTTTTTTTTTTGGCTTATTCATCAAAAAACCTTGAACTGTTTATGTTATTTATTGTTTTTATTTATCTTTGTGGTCACCATCTGGAGAAATGCTTAATCTTATCAGCTTTATTTTACTGCCAAGCTCTAGTTCCAGTGAAACAAATCAGAGATTTTTTTGTGTTAGTGTACTGGGACTGAAAACTGACTTTCTGTTGAAGATTCTTGGTGAAAAAATAGCAAAAGCTACAAGAATAAAATCCCAGGTTAGTGCAAGTTTTAGGACTAATCAGGCTTACTGTGACTTAGTGAGACTGCAACTCTTAGCACAACCTTTTGTTGGCAATTCTAAGCATATCAATTATCACCAAAGTGTGTTCTGCTAAAAGTCAAGAAAACCATCTTGGTCTGTGTAGCCAGTGCTGGTATTATCTCCACTTTTCAGATGTTAAGGTTTTGAAAGGGGCAAAAATGCCCCCACAAAAAGAAAAAACACAAACAAAAAAACCTCCAACCAACCAACCAACCAAAAACCCCTCCTTCCCAGACCTCATCCCCAAAATGTTGCTAAAAGTGGTTTAAAATCTAAAGAAATGGGCTTCTGCAAACTTGCTTCTAATTTTTTTTCTTTGAATGGCTTGTGAGGAGCCCTTTCATTTTGCTTCAAGATGCCGTGAATAGAATGCAAGACACTATTGTATGTTTCCTTGCAAGTGTAATATTGGCTACTTAAAGGTAGACACATTTTTAAGTTGCTACTTTCGGTAGTTCTGAATATAATAGTTCTTCAAAATATGACCATTCCTGAGAAACGTTCATTACACTTAATTTCCAAAATGACCTCCAAGTGATAGTGGTTATACTTATACAGTAATATTTTAAAGCTATTTGTTTTTCAATTCCTAAGGAGAAAACTTTATGTTGACATGGGTCTGAAAGATGATTTTCAAGTTCCTTGTTGTTTTCTTTTAAAATAATTGTTTCTTCAATATGACTTTGTAAGGAAAGTTGGTTTTTTTCTGTAGATATAAAGCAAACAGGATAGCTTTATATCCTTTTACACCTTGTCAAACATACTTAAACATTACGTATGAACTCTTGAGTTTGCCAGGAACAACTTCTCAGGTCTAAGTGGTAGAGTATGGTTCCTATTGTACACAGAGAGCTATGTCAGGTAGCAGAAGAGTAAATTTGCAGAGAATTATGGAAACAGGCAAAACACAGTTTAGTTTGCAAGCTAAGTTTTGCACAGCCTGTGAAAAGGTCTTGTGCCCTAAGCATTTGGGGTTAGTTTTGCTGTTTTCAGAGAACAATATTTACCTGACCTTCCTACAAGTACTTAAGACTTGAGGATGTGTGCTTGGGTATCCAGTCTCTGACCTTGATCCAGCTACAACAATTTAAAAGTGTTTTATTCAAGTGAATGCAAACTAATTCTGAAAAAAGTAATCGTCCAGTAATTTCATTGTCCACTGTGCTCTGATCCAGAAATACAATTCTGTTAATCTTTTGAGACTCCAGAGAGCTGAAGGTAAAAAGAAACCAAATTTAACTTTCAGACTTCTCTTGTACTTCTTTTACATTTGCCCAGCTTGAGCTCACTAACTAGAGTCTCCAGGTGTCTGAGTTTTGCAAAGAGCAGAGATGAGCATCTGTTTCATGTGTAATAAATGCAGCAGTTTCTAATAAAAGACCTGGATAACAAACAAACATCTTTGAAATAAACAAAAATATAAATGAATACATTATAAGACTGATTTGATGCAAGTCATGCATGTGCTAATAAACCTTTTTATCATAAAATCTTGAGTAATTTCTTTTTCATCCTTAGAGAGGATTTGAAATTATGCAAGCCATATTACTATGCATATTGCTGGCCTTAAGGACTGAGTGATCCTCCTCAAATCTTTACAACTGTAATTCGTGTGCTAATTCTCCTGAAAGAAAATATTCAATAACATTCAATAATCCATTTCCTGCTTTTATTATTTTTTTTTAATTGGAGTGAGTATAATTACTATAAAATATTTCTATTGACATAGCTTCTGGCTGTTAGTTCTGGGGGATAGATTTTTACTGAGTAAACAAAGTATAAGGAGTAATTTTGGTTATTTTTTTTGTTGTGAATTTTATGTTATAGCTGTCAGTTATATTGATTTGAGTCCCATACACCTGAACTGACTAAACTGTCAAATATCTATGTATGTGAGGAATTACTCCTCTCAGGGAAGGTTTTCTGTGTTGTTTTTTTGTTTCGTTGGGGTTTTTTGTAGTTTTGTGTGTGTGTGTGTTTTTTTTTTCTTTTTTTTTTTTTTTAAGATGGTTTTCATCTTGGATAGAATGAGATTGCTATTGCACTCATATTGCCTTGGCCTTTCAAATGTTACTTATTAAAAACAGGGGAAGATCAAGCATGATTCTTTTGTGAAATGGAAAGAAACACACACATTATTGAACAAAGTTAATCTCTATGGGTCAAAGCATGTCTGCAATAGGTTTATTTTTTCTGGTTTTTGTTTGTTTGTTTGTGTGTGTTTTTTGTTTTGTGGTTTGTTTTTTGTTTGTTTTCTTTTGGGTTTTTTTTCTCAATACTAAATAAATTACTCTAGTGTTTCCAGAGCAACGGAGGTTAAGTTCCATGTCTTCATTAACCTGTGCTTACAATTCACTGATATTTTTCTACAGGAATGTCATACATGCAACTGACAATGTGTGCATAAATTATACAATTTTGAGTCACTTAATGAAGTGTATTCCATGCTGGGAACAAATAGACTATGCAGTTAGAGAACAAACTTTTAAAACAAACAAACAAACAAAAGATCAGAAAAAAAAAAAAAAAGTCCGAAGCTAATTGTGTTCTCTTTTTGTTATTTCTAATTTCTGAGGCTGTTTGCAAAACCTGGACAACAAGAATGACAGCTATTTAGGATACTTCTTTTAAACAGTTTATTTTTGGAAAATGCTGATTTGGGAAAATCAAGCTTTTTATGGGGACCTGCTGATTTCGATAAATTTTCAGTTAGAAAATGTTTCTCATGTCCAAAAGTAGATTTCTGTCCAAAATGAGAGAACTGGAACAGCAACTCCATTGTGGAACAGATCTGACTTTGACAATCTTGGCTACATTTCTCTCAATGCCTTCATTCTTGTCCAGTCCCTTTCTGCCTCATCTCCCCATTTTCTGGTTCACAGATGAGTCTAAAGGATGTTACAGGAATTCCTCTACAGAATAATTAAGACGTTTACTTAAGTGAAACTGTTTCAAACTGACAAAAAAGAGAAAGGAAACTGCTTTGACTTTTTAAAAGGAGAAACAAAAGGAAGATTCTTTCTACAATAAATTGTAAAATATTTGAATGCCCCACAGATTCAAGAGATTCAAGACTCCAGTTCCAACCATCTCTGATTATGTGCTTCTATGGAGGTTTTGGTTACACACAAAGGGAAAAGGACAGTAGATGGATGTTCATAGGTCTGAAGAACACCTACCTATGGGCAGGTTATTGAGCCTGGATGTTTTACAAATAATAAAAAACTCCCGATTCTGGTCAATAACTAAAAAAATACTCAATATTATGACATGATGTGGCATTCAATGTCTTTTTTACTTTAAAAAGTCAAGGAACAAATCTTGTAAGACAAATATATTCCAACAACAGGGAAGTTTTAAAATCCAGTATCCATCTGTTGCAGCATCACAGCTTAGGGTCAGGGCAACACCTTAGACCTATAATAGATGCTGTCTGTTAACCCCCTTCCCTCACCACAGGGGAAGAGAAAGGGAATAAGGGAGAGAGACTCAGCAATTAGAAAAGGAAACTAGAACAGCTTTAAAGAAAAATAAAATTATAATAATGGAATATATACAAATACATACAAACCTGGTACTAAACCAACCCCCCCTTGATGGCAATTATATTATTATCACCACTGATGCTGTGGAGCAAGCACCGGGAAAGCCCCAGACTGGGCCCTGCAGCACATAGGAGCTGTGTTCAGGAGCTGAAATGCTTCCTGAAATGCTATAAAGAAGTCTTGAAAGCTTTTGCACATAAGGCTATACTAAATTGATGTGTTTAAATTTTGCAATTAAGCATTTATTTTTATTCTTTGGATCTGTGGGCACATTATACAAAAGAACTGAAATACCTGAAGGTCTTCTGATTGTCATAGTTTTCAAATTGTTACTTTTAGAAAAAAAATGGAATTAGCAAGAATTTTAGCATACAATTTACTAAACATCTTATGAAAACTTTAAAAAAGTATAAAAAGTATATGGAAGTAGCACAAACATTTTTTTTTTTCCTTTCATCTTGTGCTTTGGGGCATGTTCATCTCTGGAATGTTTTGTTCCTGATTTCATTGCAGCTGAATTCAGGGTTTAATCTTGCTTGGCTCAGAGTTCCTTAACTTTTCAAATGTTCATCTCTTTCATTTTTTTTTTCCCTGACAAATAACGATCAAGAATGCATTACTTTAAAATGCTCATTTAAAAGTGAAGCATCTAAATAATTACTTATGAGGCTGTCTGTATATAGGGTCATTTAGTCAAACTAATAAATTTGAAGCTTATTGATTTTCTTTGGATAATCCATAGCCTGATCTAATACTTTCACTTTAAACACATTATTTGTACTATGATTATCTACAAATACTTCCATTCATTTCAGTAGCTCCATAAGAAACAGGAATGATAATAGATTGCTGTGAAGAGTCACAGCCTGCCTTGCCTTCCATTCTTCTTTGGAGTAACTCAGAATGAGAGCTAGTGTGTACACATTGGTGCATCAAATACTGTATTTTAGTTGCAAATCCGCATTCACTACCAGTGGCACTGCAGAAGCTGCTACTTCAATTGCAATAAGATATTCCAAAAACACCACTGGAAATTAAAGACTGAGTAAATTGTGGCCTCTCATCTTTGCTCAACATAAAGAAACAGTAAGAACCGTGTTATAAACTGTAGTCTTAATGCTGTAACACCGACAGTTTATAAACTAACTCCTTGGAATTACTCAAGGGACCTCCAAAGGAAGAAACAAAACACTCCAAATCAAAGCAAAGCAGAAAAATCCCTGAACTTGTAAGAGCTGATTTCAGAGCATATAGTTGGGGATTATAATAACTCATTCTCAGTTATCAACAGTCTAAGAATTTTTTTTCACAGAAGTGCTAATGTCTGCAAATGTTCTGCTGTGAAAAACAGCTTGCACAATTCAAATGTCTGAGTGCATGCAATTCCTTACCCTGCAGAGAGACCTGGACAGACTGGAGAGATGGGCTGACTCCAATGGGATGAGCTTCAACAAGGCCAAGTGCCGGGTCATGCACTTTGGCCACAGCAACCCCATGCAGCGCTACAGACTGGGGACAGAGTGGTTGGAGAGCAGCCAGGCAGAAAGGGACCTGGGAGTCTGGATAGACAGGAAGCTGAACATGAGCCAGCAGTGTGCCCAGGTGGCCAAGAAGGCCAATGGTATCCTGGCCTGTATCAGAAACAGCATCACCAGCAGGTCCAAGGAGGTGATTCTGCCCCTATACTCAGCCCTGGTAAGGCCACACCTCGAGTACTGTGTTCAGTTCTGGGCTCCTCAGTTCAAGAAGGATATTGAGGTCCTCGAACAGGTCCAGAGGAGGGCAACCAAGCTGGTGAAGGGACTCGAGCACAGATCCTATGAGGAGAGGCTGAGGGAGCTGGGGCTGTTCAGCCTGGAGAAGAGGAGGCTCAGGGGAGACCTCATTGCCCTCTACAACTACCTGAAAGGAGGATGGAGCCAGGCGGGGGTTGGTCTCTTTTCCCAGGCAACTCTCAGTAAGACAAGAGGGCATGGTCTTAAATTGTGCCGGGGGAAGTTCAGACTGGATATTAGAAAGAAATTTTTCACAGAAAGGGTGATCAGACATTGGAACGAGCTGCCTGGGGAGGTGGTGGACTCTTCGTCTCTGGAGACATTTAAAAAGAGACTTGATGTGGCACTCAGTGCCATGGTCTAGTGACTGTGGCGGTAATTGATCAAGGGTTGGACTCGATGATCTCTGAGGTCCCTTCCAACCCAGCCTATTCTATGATTCTATGATTCTATTTGTAATGCTATTTTTTCAAAGGAAGCCTGGGGAACTTTAGAAGGAATTCTTTAACATTGTACAAAATAAGATCACTGAAGGATTGTCACCATTCCTCTGACAGAAAGGAAAAGCAAAAAGAAAGAAGCTAATGTGTTCTTTTAAAACAAGGTCACTTTCAAAATGTGTGATTTCACAGTCACCGGTTCATCAGTTTCACCTCGGGCATCTGAGGTTCCCTGGTGGAGTAACATTTTCCCTTTGCTTACATTTCTTTGGAGATTGTAGGAGTCATGTTTCCTTTGATGCTCAAGAAAACAATGTCAACACATAAGGGATAGTTCTGTTCAGACATAATGGTCAATATAACACATATTTTCACAAAAGTTTCTGCCTGCTTTTTATGACACATGTAAATAAAAAGCATGTATTATACACACCCTCAAGACATTCACAACAAGTTTTTATATGTCAAGATGAAAGATTTACCTCTTTAATTAAATATTCAGTTTTCATCCAGTTTATCTGTAGAGAAAACTTTTTTGTAAAGTACAAAAATGCACTGTCATTAAGTCAGTTGTCTATTTATTTAAAGAAGGGTACTTGGAAAAGTTGCAAAATATAGCAAAACTGTAGATTAATGTACTGTGAAAAAAATGTTTTAAACCGAAACTGTTTAAAGATTAAGAGATAAAGTGTGTAGTAGAATATTTTCTAGCATCCATAAATATATCACATTGCAATTTTTCATTCACATTAGAACTTTGTTCATTCTTCTGTGGTTGACATTTTTCTAGTGTGGTTGAATTTTAGCTAGGAAATGAAGGGAAATGGGGCAACTTGCAATATATGAGTTACTGTTAGCCATAGAATGAGCTGTTGAGTATTTATTTCACCCTAAAAGGGATGAGCAAGACAGAAAATTTTGTTTTATAAGCTTGAATGACATTGTATTTCTAGACATTAGATTGGATATTATTACTTTAATTATAAACTGCTAAAAGAAACTAAAATCCTTTTCTGACGTTCGCCATAGTGCCTAATAGAAGGGATTTTTAATCGAGAATACATTTTAAAGTTATGACGGGCATTAATAAATTATACTTAATATCAGATTGTGAGGAATGAAACAGTACTTTCACTGTTGTTCTGCAAACCAAAAAGGGTTCTGACAATTTCCCCTAAGCATTAAATATAATTCAGTTTACTTGACATCAGGACAGGGTGAGAACATATAATGTGACAAAAAAATGCCCTTAACTATTCAAAATTATCTGCTCTTGGAAGTAGCTCACGTGAGAGAAGTAAAAAGTGTAAAACTTTTACCCCTCCCATGCCCCCCTCCTAAAAAGGGGAAAAAATCACTTTGATCCTGGTAAGGATACCTTCCCTCTGTGAGTTCCATTTGTAGCATGCTTGATGAGCTATTTGTTTTCTATGAGATTTGAAGTTGGAGTCACCTTATTTTTATTCTGTGCTTATTTATATCCCTTAGAAGGAAAAGTGTTCCATTCATATGACAATAGTTTATTGTTATATGTTCAGCACGCAATGCTGCTTTTCTTAATAATCAGAATTGGCTGGCATAAATAGAGCAGTGATGGCAGTGGGTTATGCATGCCTGAAAGACACGCAATGCAAGCCAAGAGAGGCTAGCTCTTTAACTCTGTCTCACTTTTTCATGACGGATGTCTTCTGTGAGGAAAGATAGCACAATTCTGTACCCTTGAAATGCTGCACTGACATTTGGCCACGCACACATTTCATGCTGTATAAGTTCATGTCCTTCACACTGTATAGATGAGAAGTTGGACATGAGCAGCCAGTGTGTGCTTACAGCCCAGAAGGCAAATCACATCCTGGGCTGCATCAAAAGAAGTGTGGCCAGCAGATTGAGAGAGGTGATTCTGCCACTCTACTCTGCTCTGGTCAGACCTCACCTGGAATACTGTGTCCAGCTCTGGAGCCCCCCAGCACAGGATGATCAGGGGGCTGGAACGCCTCTCCTGCGAGGACAGGCTAAGGGAGCTGGGATTGTTCTGTCTGGAGGAGACCTAATTGCGACCTTCCAGTACCGAAAGGGAGCTTATAAAAAGACTGGAGAGGGCCTGTTTACAAAGGCCCGTAGCAAAAGGATGAGGGGTAATGGTTTTAAATTAAAAAGGAGTGGATTTAGATGAGAAATAAGGAGGAAGTTCTTTACCACGAGAGTGGTGCAGCACTAGAACAAGTTGCCCAGGGCAGTGGTTGAGGCCCCATACCAAGAGACATTCAAGGTGGGGCTTGACGAAGCTCTGAGCAACCTGCTCTAGCTGAAGATGTCCCTGCTCTCAGCAAGAGGTGTTGGACTAGATGTCCCTTCCAACCCAGACATTTCTCTGTTTATATGTTTCTATGAAAGATTGACTTTCATAGTATGCTACACAAGGTACAACAGAAATAATAAATTTTTTACAGATAACTAAACAATTTTTCTGAAGTAAATTTTATGACCTCCTTAGCATTCATCTGTAAAATGCAAAAGCTTAAGATTAGTTAAAATTGAGAATCTCAGATCATCTCCTTTAAAGGTCTATAATTTTGAAGTCCTTTATAAATCATCTTTTATATTACATTGTATTCTTTTTAGGTGCTAGTAAATTTTAGCAGATAAATTGCCTCAAACCTCATGACATAGATAAGAAGAATTTCTACACACCTTTGGTTGGTATAAAAGGCAGTATCAGAGGCACTATCAAAGCTTTGGGTCCTATTCTAGAATTCACATAATGGTACACTTAAATCTGATGGCAGTATCCAGTGGTAATAGTTAAAATTATGGCAATCTTTAATATCAGTTTTACTAAGGCATTCAGCAGCAATCTCCTCTTCAATGAAATTTGACCTTCTGATTTGCTTAAATTTACTAATTTTACAGGTGTATGTGGCCTTCCAAAGCTCACCCCTTCACCTATGTTTTGTACAGTGCACTGTATAATGGAAGCTTTTGCCTCTCCTCTGAATGTAAGTCAAAACTGGCAATAGCTATTAAGGCAGTAAAGCACGTTTGAAACTACCCAATTTCCCAACAGGAAATCT
This sequence comes from Chloroceryle aenea, assembly GCA_013399075.1. Classification (NCBI taxonomy): domain Eukaryota; kingdom Metazoa; phylum Chordata; class Aves; order Coraciiformes; family Cerylidae; genus Chloroceryle; species Chloroceryle aenea. Next base: position 123,460 of record VWZY01012287.1, on the reverse strand, counting down.
TAATTTTGTGAATTAAGTAATCTTCTTTCAGGGCCAAAAACGAGTTCCAAGAGATACATTTAGCAATTGCTTAACTAGGTCTCAGGCCAAACCACAATAACATACTTGCGTAAAATATAGTTTTGCTTTTGCAGATAAACATGGTGTCATATCGTGACTTTTTCCTTTATAATCATCATTTGTGTTTATTCCTAAAAACTTGAAATCAAGTATACTATTCAAAGATACAGCATGTCAGTCACTTAAAATGTTAACAAAACAGTAAAACTGCTTTGTCTAATATGCATTGTTAACATTTATCAAAAAATATCAATTGAAGGGAAGTAAAAATAATGCATTGAACCTCTCTAATCACATTAATTGTATTTAATCTTAAAACTTCTAAAGTGTCCCAAATTTAGGTCTATTTCAGAGTGTTGAAAGGCATAGAATTTCACAATATTGGCTAGGTCTGGAAAATCTAAGTAACTTGATTCTCTTTTTTTTAAAAAAAAAATACGTATTAACTTCATTACTATTAAAATTGTGGAACTTCCAGACATTTTGTCTTTCTTCCTAGCAGCAAACTAGAGGGTACATCTAGTCTGCACCAGAGCCAAAACAAACCCTGTGGCATTCTGCCTGAGTTGGTGCCTATTTTCAGATTTGAGATATAGTTAATTCAGAAGGTAGCTGTTTCACACAATAATCCCTGTATTTCTAGCTTCAGATGCAGCTGAAACATTCTTCTCATTTAACATTTAGCTGAAACTTTCTTCTCATTCTTCTCATTGTTAGTTTGTCATTACTTACATGTCTTCTTACCTTATGAGTAATCTCATTCCCTGTAGCTGAGAATTCACTATGGATATGACAAAAAAATAATAAATCTCCTGGGTTGAAACAAAATGAGGTCAAATATTAGCAAAACATATCTATAGGAAACACAAGAACAGATTTTTCTTAATGGCAGTTACAGAAATGGTATTGCTTGTCACAAATAGTTCAGGTCTTGATAACCATGTCTTGAAGCAGAGTAAATGAATCTCTTGAAGTATATTCCACACCTAATATATGCGTTCTCTGAAGAAAAATAAGGTTTAAAGTAATAATTTTTGTTTCATTTAAAATACTTTTGATTTTGTTTGTTATGGTGGATATATAAAATACANACATTCTGTCATAAAGAATACTATAATTACCCACTTCTGTAGTGAATCACCATAAGTACTAAAGCATTAAAATATAAAATAATAAAATATATATACTTATATAGAACTTTGATCAAAAACAGAGGGAGACCATGACTGTAATTTTCCCTTTCTGCATTTTGGAGAGAATATAGAACATTTTTCTTGAAGTACTACAATTTTCAATGCTAATCATTTTAATAACAGGTTAAGAACACATTAGAAATCCCAAGATACACTGAAAATTACATTTTGCCTACTTTTCCTTTTACTTCCATCATTGTAATACTTGGGCATCCCTAACTGTAATGGTCAGGATCTTTGACATTCATGATTTTATGAGTCCTGTCTAGTAGCTCTTTGCTATATTTTTTGTTTATCTAATGATTGTAGAAATTGTGTTCCAAACGGTTTATAATCCTTAAAGATCAATCTGAACAGATGCTGGGAATCTGTAATGTACGCTCTGCTTCTTTTAACCTGTAGCATATTAGGAACAGAAAAATGGTGCTTTGTGAAGCAGTATCAATAACTATCCAAAATTCCACAGAAGTTATTATTTGAAGATGAGATTATGACATGAAAGTCATCTTCTTTTGTGATTCTGGAACATCCTGATGTGAATCATGATTACAATTTAAAATCAACAAGAATGTTGCTCATATGGAAATCAGAATGAAAGAAATTATGCCAAGCATAGGTTTGGATCCAAAACAACTTGCAGCCTCAGTTTGATAGCAGTTTGCAAGGACATTGTATAAAACCTCTAAATTTCAGACTGATAATGACCAGACATTAACATTTTTTGAGAATAATATTTTAAAACTTAAAATAAACCAAGCTTAAATGTCTATCTGTATAATATCTGAACATAATCTTTCTACACAGAAAAAAAAAAGAGCAATTAGAAGACACAACAGCTTACATGAAGACCAAAGTACATGTGACAGAGATGAAAGTTGTTCAAAAAGAAACTTGTTCCAAAACATTTTTTGTTATTAATTTCCATTTACTCCTCTAACAAAGATTTCTCCACAAATTGTGTCTTTGTAGATGAGAGTAAAATCGCCCTAAATATCCATATAGCTTTATTCATCAACTTGTCCTCTTTCAAGCATCTTTCTAAAGCTCAGGTCTTCAGTAAACTGTACATATGGCAAGGAGGAGGTGGTAAATATAATTGCTGTTGTCCCTTCTGACAAACAGTTGTGTAAAATTTACCATTTGTTGTTCTATATTTTCTACCTCCAGCAAACTCCCTATATAGAAAAAAAGACAACTCAATACAGGCATATAAGACCTTTCAAGGCAACACTACTGGACTGTGGAAATGAACTTTGCTGTGGTGTCTACTTGATACTACAACATAAGTTCTAAAAATAATAATAGCAAAAATCAATAGTGAAAGTTGCAGGAATTAAAAAATTTTGATTAAGTAACTCCATATTAAACAAGCAATGTGAGATACTGATCTTTGGAATCACGTTAGCAAAAAATTGAAGTACAATATAGTTTTATATCTGAATATACTTACTGGTATGCAAAATATTTGGACGGTCACAAATTACTGTAGAACTATCTTCAACTTCTTTTCCAATGCTACCACAAAACTGGGACATAAGTGGTATATAAAGAAGTGATACCACTGTGGCAGAAGCTTATCCAGAGCTGCTGTCATGATAGAACTGAATGCATAGTTTATTGAGTTGAAACTAAGGAAATTAAACAGGGATAAAATGCAGTTTTCATTTTAAGTTAGACAATGTTTCTTGCAGTCTATAATAACTGCTCTGGTTCCAGTCTTGTAAAATTGCATTTTAAACCAATTTACAATTCCAAATGTTAATAATTTCCATCAACAACCCTTACCTGCTACCTGCTAAAAAGAATCTCTGATTTATCATGCTAAAACAATTGAGGGGCATAGTTGAAAAAAAAAATAAAATTACCCCTTATGCCTTGGTTTAGATTCAGAAATCAGGTTTATGATGATCAAAATGCAAAAACCTATATATCCATTTAGACCCAAATGGAATAGACACCATTATATTTCTATTTTAAGTTTTATTACCTTTTAGCAAAATGACATATAGAACACATATAAGCATGAAGATTAATATACATTGCTGGATTCTTATTATTGTGATGTTAGTCACAATTTAGAATATATCTGGTTGAGATTTGCAACTGGAATGTCAGAATCAGGTTTTTACAACATATGATGAAAAGTCCTTATAAAGAGCTACAGTTCCCCCTGTCATAAAATACAGACTTGAATTTCAATGCTAAAGGGGTGCTCCTGTTTGCAATCAGTCATTATTAATGTCTATCTATGAACTGGTCCCTCTAATGTGACCAGGCTTTTCTATCCTATGTAAAAATTTGTCCAGTAGTCCTTTCAGTATTTAAATAATTACTAAAAACTTCCTTTCTTCAGCCCTTTAGGATTGTTTGTAATGTAGGTGAGCAATACTNTCTCTTTTTTTTAAAAAAAAAATACGTATTAACTTCATTACTATTAAAATTGTGGAACTTCCAGACATTTTGTCTTTCTTCCTAGCAGCAAACTAGAGGGTACATCTAGTCTGCACCAGAGCCAAAACAAACCCTGTGGCATTCTGCCTGAGTTGGTGCCTATTTTCAGATTTGAGATATAGTTAATTCAGAAGGTAGCTGTTTCACACAATAATCCCTGTATTTCTAGCTTCAGATGCAGCTGAAACATTCTTCTCATTTAACATTTAGCTGAAACTTTCTTCTCATTCTTCTCATTGTTAGTTTGTCATTACTTACATGTCTTCTTACCTTATGAGTAATCTCATTCCCTGTAGCTGAGAATTCACTATGGATATGACAAAAAAATAATAAATCTCCTGGGTTGAAACAAAATGAGGTCAAATATTAGCAAAACATATCTATAGGAAACACAAGAACAGATTTTTCTTAATGGCAGTTACAGAAATGGTATTGCTTGTCACAAATAGTTCAGGTCTTGATAACCATGTCTTGAAGCAGAGTAAATGAATCTCTTGAAGTATATTCCACACCTAATATATGCGTTCTCTGAAGAAAAATAAGGTTTAAAGTAATAATTTTTGTTTCATTTAAAATACTTTTGATTTTGTTTGTTATGGTGGATATATAAAATACAAGTTTAAAAATTAAAATATCTGTTCCCCAAAACTGTCAGATTTATTTCCTGACAATATGTTTTAAGAGAAAAATTAAATTTACATTCCAGTCTTAATTGTACTTAGGTGTAGAAATTCTTATTTAATTAAAGTTGAGATCAGATTTTTAGTAACACTTTTCCATGTGAATGGAAGACAGTCCCACCTAAAGACTTATAGATTGCATATTACATATTGCATGTTTTATTGCCTAATGGTGAATATGTGAATATGCTGAAGCACTCTCTGTTAGGGGAAACCTGATGTATGGGTTTTGAATTAATAGCTAAGAGCTTTCCTTTGGCCTGCTTTTTATTGCATTCCTTGAATTGAGTGCATTTCACACAAGTCTTAATGCCTTCTAAATTACATTTCCAATTATGGAACAGAATTGCATGAGGTTGTCTTACTGTACTATTAATATATAATCTGTGAGTTTAGTTCCAAGACCGGGGTTTGGGAACTATTATCCTTAATAATTCTATATAATAATTAATTTTAGAAATAAT
>VWZY01012287.1:98513-118327 GCA_013399075.1 Chloroceryle aenea | reverse complement strand
GAGAGTAAAATCGCCCTAAATATCCATATAGCTTTATTCATCAACTTGTCCTCTTTCAAGCATCTTTCTAAAGCTCAGGTCTTCAGTAAACTGTACATATGGCAAGGAGGAGGTGGTAAATATAATTGCTGTTGTCCCTTCTGACAAACAGTTGTGTAAAATTTACCATTTGTTGTTCTATATTTTCTACCTCCAGCAAACTCCCTATATAGAAAAAAAGACAACTCAATACAGGCATATAAGACCTTTCAAGGCAACACTACTGGACTGTGGAAATGAACTTTGCTGTGGTGTCTACTTGATACTACAACATAAGTTCTAAAAATAATAATAGCAAAAATCAATAGTGAAAGTTGCAGGAATTAAAAAATTTTGATTAAGTAACTCCATATTAAACAAGCAATGTGAGATACTGATCTTTGGAATCACGTTAGCAAAAAATTGAAGTACAATATAGTTTTATATCTGAATATACTTACTGGTATGCAAAATATTTGGACGGTCACAAATTACTGTAGAACTATCTTCAACTTCTTTTCCAATGCTACCACAAAACTGGGACATAAGTGGTATATAAAGAAGTGATACCACTGTGGCAGAAGCTTATCCAGAGCTGCTGTCATGATAGAACTGAATGCATAGTTTATTGAGTTGAAACTAAGGAAATTAAACAGGGATAAAATGCAGTTTTCATTTTAAGTTAGACAATGTTTCTTGCAGTCTATAATAACTGCTCTGGTTCCAGTCTTGTAAAATTGCATTTTAAACCAATTTACAATTCCAAATGTTAATAATTTCCATCAACAACCCTTACCTGCTACCTGCTAAAAAGAATCTCTGATTTATCATGCTAAAACAATTGAGGGGCATAGTTGAAAAAAAAAATAAAATTACCCCTTATGCCTTGGTTTAGATTCAGAAATCAGGTTTATGATGATCAAAATGCAAAAACCTATATATCCATTTAGACCCAAATGGAATAGACACCATTATATTTCTATTTTAAGTTTTATTACCTTTTAGCAAAATGACATATAGAACACATATAAGCATGAAGATTAATATACATTGCTGGATTCTTATTATTGTGATGTTAGTCACAATTTAGAATATATCTGGTTGAGATTTGCAACTGGAATGTCAGAATCAGGTTTTTACAACATATGATGAAAAGTCCTTATAAAGAGCTACAGTTCCCCCTGTCATAAAATACAGACTTGAATTTCAATGCTAAAGGGGTGCTCCTGTTTGCAATCAGTCATTATTAATGTCTATCTATGAACTGGTCCCTCTAATGTGACCAGGCTTTTCTATCCTATGTAAAAATTTGTCCAGTAGTCCTTTCAGTATTTAAATAATTACTAAAAACTTCCTTTCTTCAGCCCTTTAGGATTGTTTGTAATGTAGGTGAGCAATACTAAACATTCTGTGATTCTGTGATTCTGTGAACTTCTATTGGGGTAAAAAACATATGTCTGCAATATGCTGTAACGAGACATCAGGAAGATGTCATTCTTTGTGAAAGATATGCCTTCTGCTGATTGTTAGAAAGATAGTGAAAGAAATTAAGAAATACAACTGGAGACAATAAAATGATAAATGCATCTGAATGAAAGTTATGGAGCTGAGAAGCAGCCCTCTGGAAAATTTGTATAGGGAATAAGGTGCATGAATGAATATAATTTTTACAAATAGATCTAGTGGAGAATGCAGATGATTGCAGAAAAAATATCTTGTAAGGCTTTGGGAAAGCCACTATCAAAAGAGAAGACATTGGCACTTACAGAGCAAGCAGGGATGAAAAAAAAGGTTTCTAAGAAGGTAACAGGAATCACAGTGAGAAGTAAAAGAACAGGAAAAACAAGAGCGGGAGTCCCAAACTCTCTGTTGTATTCTGATAAAGTGAGAAAGGTAACTTTTTCTGGCATCAGATCTTCCATAATACCCCTAAGGAAGACATATACAATATTTACTTTTAACTGTTTCTAGCCCGTAGTATTATTCATTGAATCCTTTGGGACACATCTAAGGAGACAAATTGGGTTTATTACCCTGTCACGTGTCAACACACATGCAGTGATCTGTGCGTATCTTGTCTTGGCATCTTTTCCAACTCAGTTACACTTTTCATATCACATGAATCTAGAGCCCTTTAAAAGGGGTCTTGATGTTTTCCAGAATAAGTATAAAGAAGGAGGCAATTTAATTTCAGTCTGATTTCACTCTCTTGGAAGCATAGGTGGCTGAACTACAGATGGCAGCCCATCTTATTTGATCCTACTCCTTCCTCTAGCCCAGTAGCAGTGTGGATACTTTGTCAATAATCTGCAGCTAATTTTTGCTGAGGCATGTGGTTATGAATTTAGACTGAGTTTAGCAGTAAACATATTAATCTAGCTTACATACAGTCACACCTCTCTTGGATACATCCTTGAAAAGTTTTGCATAGATTACTTAATGCACTTGATGTTATAAACAAGATCAGAGAACTGACCAGCATTAAACAATTCTGTTAATCAGTTCTGAAGTGCCTTTTGTTTTATTAGATAGGGGCAATAGAGAAAGATGCAATAGATTCTTTTTATTTGCTAAAGAGAAAAGGAAGGTTAATAAACATACAGAAGATTCTTCTTCTGCAAGTCTGAAGACTAAGAGAGATCAAAATTCCCTTGGGATATTTCAGTGGAAAAGAATGACTGGGACCATGCACAGAGATGGGCTATTGCAGAGCAGTATCCACATAAACCAACACAAAGACAGACTATAAATACCACAGGGTGGTATTAACAAGGGTGGAGTTATTACTGCCATGAACAGCAGATTTGAAAACATTAATTTTCTTTGGAAAGCAGCTTCCTTTTGGTGATGTCTGCAATCTTCTTCTTTTCAAAAACCCTTTCCTTTAAAATCCTTACTTCATTCCTTTCTCCAGTGTAATTCTGACTCTAACAGATGACCGATCACCACTGAGCCATTCTGGCTTCTTCTTCACTGTTTTCAACTGATCTACTGTTTTACTAGTGTTGCTGAAAGTAGACTAATTTGTTCCTCTTAAAAGTTTCCATTTGCTTCAAAATATTTAATTCAAGATTTTCAAGCCTGAGTAAACTCAAAAGATTTTTTTTGTTGCTGATTTATTTAAATACATTTGCTCACCAGGTACTTTCTCAGCTCTGCTTTAAAAAAATGCCACTTTCTTCTCTTTAAAAATAAAACCATAAAATGTGGGTGTCCATTTATCTGCAAGTATTATGGATGTTCATTATTTCCACCCTCCCCCCTATGTTTTTCTCTCCATTTTTATGTAGTTTACATCTGCACATTCTCAAGCAAATGGGGACAGGAGGGAAATGACCGTGTTTCTTATACCTCAGGCTAAAATGTACATGTTCTGCTGTTTTTCACATTTAATGTCTGAAACACTATCCTCTGCTTTCAAGCACATGTATTTGACTGAACTTCTATCAACCCTAACAGTGCTACTGCATGAAACTCATGCAGACACAAGAAAGCTGTTGTCAGTGAATAACTTGATGTATTCAAGTTTCATAAATAACCAAAATTATTTTTAAATAAAGAAGACTGAAAGAGTCACTTTAAAAGACTCCCTGCTCTACCACCTAATTTCTTTAAAAAATAAGGCAGAGCTGATTTCTGCTGTGGTTGAATGGAAGAATAGCTTAGGCTAACAGGCATTTTTCAAGTATACTATATTATATTCTGAGATAGGGAATTACCACAACCACAAATTACATAATTCCCTCAAACTGAGTTACCTGGGGTAAGAAGCAATTGACTCCAGTCCTAACAACATTTTACCTCCTGAATTCAAGCTTAATTAATTCAGGTCACTTTTCATATCCTTTCCTGTATTCTACCATGCATTAGGTGTACTCTGTGGTGTTCAGACCCATTGGCATCAAAGAGATTTAAAACCATCCTGTGTGACAAAGAGAACCACTCAGTTACTATTTTTGTTTCTGGATCAAGGTATAGAAAGCAGGTCATAAAGGTGATAAAGGAAGGGATTTCTCATAACTATGATTTTACAAGAGTTAAGAAATACTTAACATATACCATTCCTTCATTTATTTGTCAACATCACAAAATTCTAAACCTATTCTGAAGGTGCATCCTTCTTATCTTTAATCAGACAAAATCTCTGAACAGAATAAATTCTGACTGCATTTTTACGATCTAGTATTAAAGACATGGCTCAATACTGACAACCTTTGCTAGAAGTCAGTCTCTGTCCTACCACTCGCTTTGGTATCACAGGGGGAATATTTCATCTGAGGCAGTAGCCTCTTTAATGGTTCATTTTCAATAAAACTGTGCATCCTTGAGATCCTTCCTAATGTAGTGCCACACTAATATTGTGACCTACAAGATAATTTAAGTCTATTATACAAGTCCTGATGTACAGAAATGAGGCTTTTTTGCTTTACTGTGTATTTTCTCCAGGAAAGTCTGTAGATCAATCTAATAGACCATTGGCTGTTTGCCATGTAAGGAAGTTATAAATTCTTGGCATTACATTTTTTTCCCCTGAATACCATTTTATATTTCACAGATCAATAAACAGACTCCTAAAAGCTGCTAGAATACTTCATTTACTGCTTCTCTGCTTGCTGTGGGCTGGTCAACTGTTTTGGAAAATTGTTCCTTAATAAAGTCTGTTCTAATAACTCTATGCTACTAAACAAAGGTAAAGTGATTTAAAAGGTGAAAACATTTCTGTGTCAGTTAAGGGCACTGACTAAAATTAAAAATATGTTTTAAAATTCTAGGCAAAAAAGCTCTGGGTACTGACATTTGTATTATATGTACTGCACATCAAATAATAGGGACCATAGCAGACATGGTCATTAGATAGGACACTTTCTACCTACCATTTTCTCCAGCATTGAGAGTGGATGAAAGAACTAAACTATTTATTTATTTCTACAATTGACCTTGTTCTATATTTTCTGATGACTTATTGACAATGCTTATAAAATAAAGCTGTTTCCAAAATAAAGTTTTGAGACCTTTTGACTATATAGGGCCAGTTAGTTGCCTGTCCTATGTTACATTTAAATAAAGTGGAAAAAAGAAGTGGTGGGTGTTCTTGGTTTTGGTTTTGCTTTGTTGTTGTTGTTTTGTTTTTGTCTGTTTGTTGGTTTTTTTTTGTTTGTTTGTTTTGTTTTGTTTTTTGTTGTTTTCTTTTTGTTTTATATTATTTTATAAAATAAAAACAATAACACCCAAAACATCTATCTTCAAGATCATAGTCCATACATACTTCAAGACCATGCTTGCATGTCGATAATCTGAGAATAGAGTAGCAATAAACAAATAAATAAAAATAATTTTAAAAAGTGTAGGAAAAAAAAGGTCTTGTTTGAAACAATTACACAGTAAAATGCATTTTCACCTCATAGTTGGATTGAACAATCCACACACATTGCTCAGATAGGTATTGCTATAGTTAGTCTCCAACAGGCAAATTACTGCTCATTGACAGACCTCTGCTTTACTGCAGTGAGTTCCACTGTTTTCAGGTGCTGAGCCCTGGCTCAGAGAACCTGATCTTCTACATTTCACTCAAGCACTTCTATTTGTTTCTGTAGCTGTTATATAGTTCTTTTACATGGTTATGGCTTGCAGAAGGGATTCAAATAATTTATTTTTCCTTCTTGTCCATTCACAAAACATAAATTTACTTTCAGCCTCATATTCCACCCCACCACATTTCTGTAGTGGCAACTACATTATAGCAGTTGTGGTGCACAGTGGCCTCCAGCTCCTCCTGCTTGTTTCCCATGCTGTGTGCATTAGTGTAACGGCACTTGAGCCGGGCTAACAACTTAATTCCTAACAACAGCCTGACACATCCTCTTCCCCTTCAGACCTGCTTTAAAGCCCTTTCAGTGAGCCCAGCCAGATCACACACAAGGATTCTTTTCCCCCTTTGAGACAGATGAACTCCATCATCTAATGATGATGTTAATGAAGATGTAACCACTGTTCAAGACACGGGAAACACAAAAGTCAGCATGTTATAAAAATATGTTCTAATTTATTTAATTTTGTTTTGAGCAAAATGTCTGATTCTTCCAAAGCTGCCTAAGGGATTTAGATTCTTAAAATCTCTTATTTAATGGACTTGAACATTCTGACTTCATAAACAACTTTAAAAATTAAGCCAGCAGATTTATTTTACTCTGAATTTTCAGAGTACTAAGTAAAATGATATGCTGAAAAGGTCTTTATCTAGAATAAGGCAAAATTGATTTTAACTGCCTTATCCCTGTACTGACCAAAAGACTGAACTGACTGAATTGGATGCAAATATTGCAAATTATGTTAAACAAGAGAAGGAAAATACTTGTTTTGCACTGATGACAAACTCCATTCCAATTGGAACAAGATAAAAGCTTGCTAGCCTTTCCATAATTATAGCATTAATATTGCAATAGTTTCTCTAATTCCTGGTAATGCAGATTAAATTATTTTCTGAACTCTGTTTGTACATCACAGGATTTATACTCTGATTATATTTATAATAGTAAGCATGCTAGACTGGTATGAATGCTGTACCATGAAGAAGCTCTGCTAAGGGAAAACCACACTGGAAAGAGAATGAAAATGCACTTGCCCAAGATAATGAAAAGCAAAATGCCTAAACTAGCCTCCACTTCGGTACTGCCCAAATGATAGGCTTTACATTCTCATTCACAAGTTACAGACATATTCTAACCTGACATATTTATGATGTATGGATCTTCTGCAAGTGGAACTCAGGTTATAATGCGTAGATGAATGAGTTTGAATATCTGAAAAGATAAAAATATAAAATGGCAAAACCAGAAGCTAATAGTCGGTAGTTCTCTCAGAAAAAAATCTTTCCTCTTCCAACTCCATCTGCAGTTAAACATAAAATCCCCACATTCCCTCACTGCTGCTTTGTAATCCCACATCTTGTCTTTTCTGCAGGAACAGTTTATTTCATTTACCCTTAGTGGTACAGTAGCCAAGTACATAGAGGAGGAGCTATGACAAATAACATTGAGGGAACATGACAAATGAGAAATGCTTTGTAGTGGAAGAACACTGTTTCAGATCAGATCACATTTTTGTATCGCCCCAAAGTAGCAGGCTTGCTTTTGATATTAAAAATTTTCAGTTATATACAAATAATTTCTTATAAAAAGAAATACAAAATTTAAATAAGACCATGAGTAACACCTGTCCTAGAACATATTTACTTACTTTGCATTGAAAATACTAGTTCTGAATACTTTCTGGGTAAATTGTCTGTATTTTCATACTTGTATGACACTTGTTTTTATTTTAAATGTACTTGTTTTACAACTTTTACAAAATAAGTCATTAAAAACCAAACTGAAGGCATTAACTTTTGCATCTGATCTAGAAAAAACAGTGCATGCAGTGCATGTAGCTGAGAAAATTATTTTCCTGTGATAACGAAGCTGACACTCATATAGTAATTTCTTTAACTTCTGCTGTTTCCACAGTAATTTTCTCAATGAATGCTACATCATCTTGACAGCCACCATTGACAACACTGCCTGCCTCATAAAACTGAAAATCTTTCTGCTTTCCTAACTACCTGGGTCTCCTGATCCACGTAGCTTTCCACTATTTTGTTTCGCTGTCTAAATGTAAAATAACCAAGCAGGAAATATATCAAAATGTTTCACACAAAAATAAATCAATCCTTACTTCTATGAAATCTAAAATACACCAACACACATTTTCATGATCCATCAGTATTTCAGCAATAAGGATATTCAAGGAGAATCATCTGTGTTCTTCCATCAGTTCCTCCAACTTACAGATGCAAACATTGAAGACCTGTATGTTTTCATCTCTACTCTTTCAGAGAAAATGTATATTTTCATGTGCATAACAAAAAGGATAGGATTTTTTTTTCCTTTTAGTTGGCTTCATTCAAAATCTATTGTCTTCTGAACTGCATTGTTTAATTTTGTATTTATGTTCTTATTCATGCACTTTATCTAAAGTGTTTTTTATGAAGATTTTTCCTTCTATTTCAGAATGAATGAAAGTTAAGCATTCCTTTTATGTAAGCATTTATTCACCTTTTTTTCCTATACTTTAATTGGCAAGAAAAAAAACAACTGAGGCCTGATTTCTATAGTTACTCTGGCTTTGTCCTTCCATTCTTCCATTTACTTTAGTAAAGTTACACCTAATTTACATCACTGTAATGGAATTATTCTTGTGCAGTCCTTTTCCAAATCTGTATAAATGGCAACTAAGCGGGGAGTTGAAAGTCTTAGTGTAATAAGAAGCATGCAGTCTTCCTTTGTGACATTAAAAAAAAATGTTATTCAAAGCAAAGGAAAAAAAGAAAAATATCTTTGACAGAAACAGGCTTCCACTTACAACTTATGTTCCATTACACAAGTTTGAAGTGTCTGGGAACCGTAATGTCTATACTATTTACCCAGCTGGTTTTCAGTTCAGTACTTATATTGGCAGCCTCAACACGAGTAACAAGAGTCACCACCTGTAGCAGTCATGGAGGGAAATGCTTTTATCATCATCTTCATTAACTTGGGAACCTGTCACTGGACATACACTATTTTGAGGAAGGCTAAACACCCAAAGTTCTACTCATACCAGTGTATGAGAAACCTTGAGATGTATCTTAGGTTTTACAAGCCAGTACAAGTTAACCTTAACAGATGTAAAAACCAAATTAATATGCATGAATACAGATTTTTTAAAAATTATTTAAATATGTATATCTCAAATCCATTCTAATATACATTTATAAAATATAAAAGCAAATTATTAAAATTCCCTAACAGTGTTTTCTTTAATTCTGTTACTTTAACAACATTATTTTAATAGATTTGTTACTGTTCACTTCTATTATGATTGTGTAGTCTAGTTCTGTACCTCCATATTCAAAGATCCTTCAAGTTAGTCAGACTATAAAACATAGATGTAGTGTTTTCATTTGTTTATATAGATATGAACTGTTGTGACATAGAAATTTACAAGGGACTGTAGGAGAAGAGGCAATTGAGCAGAAGGCTTTTGTTCTAATGTGTTCCAGATGTTTCTACTTTAATCCTAAAGTAACAAAATAGTCACTTGATAAGCCTTTTGAAAATATTGCTCCAGTATCTCGGAAAAAAATTATTTTATTAAAAAAAAAAAAGTGTCCAAAGTCAGAGAAGGTTTCCTGTGGGATACTTCGATAGTGAAAATGAAATCAATATGATTGTTGGTGATAAGCCAAACTCTTGCTCAAACAATAACTTAGGATATAGGTTTCCTACACAATCAGGTACTTCAGTTGTAGATTTACTCATGTTGATTCCTAATTTGTGGGAATTGCTATTTTTTTAACACTTCCACTGCTTTCTATTCTTTAAACATTAAAATATATAATAATGACAATAATAAAATAGACATTGGTAATGAGGGACTGGTGGATTTAACTTGATTTGTTTTTTTGTAAACAACCTTATAATTCCTCAACTTAAGAAAATTCTGTGTGGAAACCACCAATATTCTCCCCTGTGAAATTGCATGGGTAATGAAAACAGGCCTGTGGATTAGTCTATTATTACATAATCCAGGGACACACTCAAATTTCCACATCTGAGCCTGCATTTTAGTCATATCATGATTTACCTTGAGACAAAGGCCTCCTCAGCCTGAAGTTTCCCTGAAGCAAAAGCAAAATGTGCATCTGATGCAAAGTGTACCTTTAAGCATTGTTTCTCTGATCTGAAAAAGGAACCATCATCTTGGTATCTCCTATAACATTTCCCATCCTGCAGCAAGTAGATAGAATTATACTGTGTTTATGGTTTTAAACTGAATTTGTCAGCAATGTTGCTATTGTGGTTTTACATTTGCAACTTTACTGAATGAATGTGACCTACATTTAAAAATGAAACATCCTGACATTGAAAGAGGACATTTATTTGTAAATAACTGTGTTCTCTCAGAATAATGATAGTATAATCTTAAGTAAAAGCAAATGGGAAGTGTAAATCATGCTATGGGTAGAATTTTACTAGAATTTTTGGAGAATGAGAGCGGTGTGCTGTGGATAGAAAGGGAAAGATGGAGAAAATATTTCTGTTTCTTCCTCTTGTTCTCTTCTTTAAGGAATAGAGGCAGGGAAGTTTGTTTCTAATAGGTTTGCCTACTGAAATCCTTGCACACATTTAAGTCAGCAGTTAAGATCACTGATGGCAAACAGAACATATGAGATTTAGATTTAAGCTTCCACCTGAAGTGCTGTGACTAGCACCTCTCTCTGGACAAAACTGAGTGAGTTAAGTAGCCTTAAGAACTGTATTCACATCTATTTCACACCACAAATAAAACAGTGGAACACTGTTTCTATAAAACAGAGTTAGTCTTTTTAACTCTCTGATATGTCAGAATGATCAGACTGCATGTGTGTCCAAATGTTGACATATGAATACTTCTTTTGCTGTGAGAAAATACTTAAAATACTTCTTTTGCTGTGAGAAAATACTTAAAATTTATTGTGGGGGAATAATAAAAGAAACACAAAGAGTTGAATTAATGATTACTGTTTTCTTCACAAAATTTGATAGTGATGTCTAAGCAGGGATGTATGATTTGAAGACAATGAAACCCACTGGTGACACCTGAAGGATGTGCAGGAGCTTTTATTGATTTCAGTGTCTGAGTAACTTGAAGATAGCAAGCTGACAATACTGAAAAGAAAGATATCATTAGCATCACTCTTGCAGTGAAGATAGTGAAGCTACTTAAATTGGTGTGGATATTATTCTGGTGATCATAACTATCAAGGTACAGTACACAGATCTATATTTATATCCTGCCAACTTAAAAACTTTATAATTCACATCTTTTACTTGATAAAAACCAAAGTACAGAGTCGTTAATGGTGAACTACCAGGCCTTAGACTGAAATTTTAATGTACATTTAACTTGTAAAATAGTTGACTTAATGCTCTAGAGCATTAACATTTTATTTTTTTCTGTATAGAAATAGACAGGGGACTATTACAAATATGTATTCCTAGATTATGAAGTTGAATATCAGCTTCCATCCTTGTAAGAATTATTATTATTATATCAGCCCCTGTAAATGGAAAGAACATGTTTAATATTGTTAAATTTAGGCCAACCCACATTATACTTTTGACATATACTGTCAAAAGGAAGGAAACTAGAAGGTAAGGCCTACTTCTCACCTGCTTCATCTGACAGGATAAAAAATTATTCTCTGAGCTGATGTTTGCCAATACAGGATACACAGAGGAATGCAGTGTTGGAAGTCTAGTTTTCCCTACCTGAATTTTTATAGCAATTGCTTTAAATACACTAGGAAATCTCTACAGCTACTGGATGTATTTTATGACGGATACCAGTATTTTTAACCTAATTCTCTCATTAGATCCCTTATAAACAAATTTATTTTTCTTCTTTATTTAAAATAAATGTGCTAGAAAAAAAAACAAGCTAATCCTATATTTTTCAGATACTATATCAGTGCAATATTGGTTTTGAGGTTTGGAATACATTATAAACCTCTACAGAAAAAAAGCTATGGAGACCGTACCAAAATACTTGGAAATGATATGTGCTTCTCTTCTGCAATCTGACATTTCTTAAGCTAATATAATTTAGCAAGTAGACCGTGAAATTCACTGCAATCCGTTCAACACAGTACACAGACATTAAATTAACATGTTCCTTAGAAGAACACAATGAGGTTATTCAATATCTTGAAGTAACAAATCCAGTGCAGAACTGCTTGAAAATACGGCAGGTCATTCTCAAAATTGTTTTTTAAAAGGATGATGTGACCTAGAAGTTTGAACAGGCAAGAAATTTTAATAAATTATGGTCACATTATGAGCTTCTAAATGACCTGAAAAATCAAAAAAGATATCATACAAAAGTGGAAATTAGGCAAATTGACCCAGGAAATGAACAAGTGCACAGAGACAAAACCAGAAACCCTGAAGTGCAATGTAATGTTCAACTAGCAGAGAATACAAAAAGCACTAGGAAGAAGATTCTACTTAAATATTAAAAGTAAGATTAAAACAAAGTTCATTAATTAATGTGACTATTAAATAACAATAAAATGTTTGAAATGTTCAAAATATTCATGCTTCAAACTTCAGAATAAAATGTGCCAACAGAACAGTTGGCATAACTCGATCTCCTACAATGTTTCTGGGAAAAGTTATTAAATAATTTGCAATGAACAAAACCATAATGAAGTAGAAATAATAGCACACAACGAACACAGAGTATTCAGTGTCAAACTAACTTAGTTCCATACTTCAACAGTACCACTGAACTGGTGAAAAGGATAGTCAAGATTTGTAATGAATCTGAAATATAATAAAGGTTTTGATTTTAACTTTGTCTTAAACACACCAAAGAAGTATCATCTAGGTGTAGTAATCACTAGCAAGAAGACAAATAAAAGAAAACCGTTTCGCTAAGGAGATTTAATTTTGTGGTTCAAAAGCACAGCGGAAGGACATTGCAAAGTACAGATATATTTTAGGTCATACTTAGGTCAATATTTTTATAAATGACCCAGCTAAGAGAGTAGGCAGAAAAGTCACACCTTTGTGCATTAAAACAGACTGGTTTCAAAGGACTGCAAGCTATATGGAAGACAGGATCATAATATGTTCTCATCAAATTCAGACTTCAAATTAAAATAACAATATACAATGTACAGGAGAATTCAGAGATATATTGAGAAAGATTAACTTGAATCAACTAATGCAAAAAAGGGGAAATATCTACCTAAGTGTCAATAAAACAAAAACATAGCACTATGATACAAGAGATCAACTCCATAATGCTACTGGGGAATATGTATGTACAGACAGAAATCTGCAACTTTTTTTAGGTGTGGTCATCCATTCCAGGTGTTGCTGGAATGCAGTCTTTAGTTTTGACTACTACTCTTTCAAATATATGGCTTTTTTAATGGGAGGAAAAAAAAAAACAAACCAAACCACAACAACAAAAACAACAACAACAAAACAAAAACAAAGAGAAGAGAAAAACAATTAAACAGCATTACTCAAGAAAATGGATGGAATACGGGCATCCATTTCACTTTCAATAGAGTTGACATCTCTCTCTTTAAATGACACTAACATGGACTTGGGAAAAAAATGTTTTTGTGGCCTTTGTGAGATGCAGGGACAAGTTTTCATTTTCTGGGACTTTTTTTTTATTGCAAGTTATTTTTAATAGATGGTGAATTAAACAGGTATTAGGGAACATCTATATACTTAGTAGTCAGATGTCATACTGATAATACTTAAGCTAAACTCAGCCCACTTAAAATAGATGATACTTTAATGTTGTTTCCAGTCCTATCATAAGATTTGATGGTGTTCTAAGAAGGTAAGGGCAAGACAGCAGAATATGAAAAGAAGTTCAAGAAGAGGAAAGAAAGTCCTTTACCATTCTTTATTGCATCAAATTACACCCATTAACTGTTGCAAAAAAAAAAGTGGATAACAGATAGTTTTACATCAATACTTGTCTCATTTTAAATTGAAGAGTACACTGGATATTTCATAAATAAAATTTAACTGCTGCAGAATAACTGGCAAATTAATGGTGTTTTATTTGTTCCGACAGCTGGGTTCTGTGATTTGTGAAAAGAGAAAATGCTTTGAGCTGTGAACAAAATGTTATACTAAACATAAAGGTTGAATTACACATCACATTGCACATATTTTTTTGCATTTCAATCCTTTGTATGTTTTATTTATGAGCTTCAGGACTAAATAAAATTGTCCCTTAAAACAGATAACTAAAATACAACAAGGGACAGTCATAATTTTCAAAAGCTCATGTTGGAAAGTTATGCTATATAAGAAAAGTACAAGAGAAGACTGACGGTAGATTCATCATATATTTTTTCATAGGAAGTATGAGCTAAAACAGGGCACTCTGACTTAAGACCATGCCGCAGCTGAAAGATGTTATCTCATTCTCTCTTCTCCCTCTGACTCTCTCTCCCTCCGTCCCTCCCTTCCTCCCCCTACCTGTTTAGCATTGTCTTAACTTGTTCTGGTAATCTTGGAGCTGCAGAATAAGTTAGATCATCTTCTGATGTGACTGAGAATATTTAATATTTTTCTAACACCTGAGAAAAATTCGGTGGGATTAGGGATCTGTACTACCTCTCCCTGGGATCATACTATGCTGAGGAAAGGATGCAGATAAATGAAGAAGGATGAAAATACCACATTTAGCAGCTTTTGAGATTTATACCTTTTTTTTTTTTTTAAATCACGATTCTACTCTTTTCATGCTTCATGTAAGACTAACAGGTTTTTTTCTGAAAAGCTCTATGAGTTGGCTATAACTGACTTTCATAGAGGAGTTTGATTGTCCCTAATAACTTCAACCAGTGAAGGTGACTTCCTCAAACTTGTGGTTGTGTTCTGCAGAGGTCAGGCTCTTCAAATGGATTGTATATCGGTGCCCTAAAAGATACTTTGTGGCTTTTCAAGCCAGAGGATAACATTTCACTAGTTGGGAGTAAAATGGTAAAGTTCAGATAAAGTTCTGCTTAAATACTCAGATACTGAGAACAGCCTTTTTATTCCTCTTCACTAGACCTGAAACACATATTAAGACTTCCTGATTCTCTGCCAGTTTTATAGTCAGAGAGCAAACACTGACAAGCAAAAATATTTAATTGATTACAGGCACTGACTTCCTGGATATGTTTCACAAGATTTATCTGGAAATTGGATGGCAGTTCAAGAATGATGTCATCGGTGTTTCATGTATCTGAGTCTACTGCACAGGGAGACATTAATATTCCATGTGCCAACACTTGCAAATGTTCAGTCATGCATCTCACTTCAACATGAAGCAACCAAGATCATCAGATGCAAGTGACTGTTCATCAGGACTGAAATATTCACACCTCACTAAGGAGCCAAGAAGAGATGTGGTATTTGAGCAATGTATGAAGAAACTGCATATTATGATAAATACTCACCAACCATTTAATCATTTCTTACTGTCTTTTGGCATGCAAGTTTGTGCATGGAACAAGAAATACTCACTATGGAATTGTATCTGGCTAGCTCTGTATTTATCACTCCTGAGCAATCTCATAAATTAAGCCTGACTGACATATGAGAGACATACCTCTGATAAGTCATTTTATTAAATCACAACTATTCCTTTAGCATTCCAGGAATTTATACAATCTATATTGCTTCCTTTTGGAAGTGAATTCCATTGATCAACATAAGCATGATGCAAATGCCCAGTGTATTTCTTTCTGCTGTACTAACATTTTTCTTAAATACTTTGCACAGAAGCACTACCCATGTTTGGATTATTGTTACCCTTATTTTTTAATATGCACTTCAAAATATTATTCCTGGCTTTGTTTTTGTTTTATATATTTGCAGATGGGGATACTGCAGTCAAAAGTCTGCTCTATATATGTCAGTGACATTCAGTTGAGCAAATGACACATATGAAAACCTAGTTCCATGCCACAGTGAACAGTTCCCTGGTGTTATATATTCAAAAGAGATATTGAAGTGGGAACTGTAAACACAGGTGATTCAAAACATGAAGTGAGTAATATGAAGGTAGACTGAATAAGTTAAGATTCTTCCAAAGCCTTGGAAAACACTGAGAAGTCCAAAATCAAAGAAAGCAAAGCTGACTACTTTTTTTATGAATTATATAACTATTCAATTAATTGCCTTAGGATACAGAGGGAGACGGAAGAATAATAGATTTAAAAATGAGTAGATAGATTCATAGAGGCTATTAAAATCAGTAGAATATTCACAGTCTAGATGAAGGTGCCCCTGAACCCCTTACTCTTAACAGCTGATAAACATAACCAAAGTGTGATTCTTTGAACACACCATACTCAACCTCTTCTGTGAACATGCATTAATAATCATGCATGGAAGAAGGGTACTAAATAGTAATGACCTATGGCCTGACTAACCATACTTCTTCTGTTTTTATAGATTAAAAAGTTCTGATTCAGATTGTATGTTTTAGATACGCAGAATTTGGGCTGAATGATCATTTTATCCAGATCATAATGATCATCCATGTTAAATATATTACCCACATTGTCTGACTCTTCTTGCTCAGTTATTGTTTAAATCACACAGAGAACAGAATACTCAAGGGAAACACACAGGAAAATACAAAATAAAAATCTCAATAATGAGATTAAAAGCTTCTTCATATCATATGTAACCATCTCTGTCATCATCTGTCTCTGTCAGTGTAGGTTTGTTTAGAAATAAAGATCTACTTATTAAAGTACCATTAGAAATTTATTCTGGAAACATGCTGCACTTCCATCATCTTAATAAAAACATTATTTTACATATGCTTAAGAAATCTTAATACAGGACCTCATGCAAAACTCCATCACAGCTCACTAAAAAGAAATAACCAAAAACCATCAAATTGTAAAACAAATATTGTACTGTTTAGACCTGTTATTTATATTTTTATATACTCATATTTTATATAATCTAGATAATGTAACTGGAAATGATGCTTGCATTATTGAGATGACTCTCATTAGCTTTAATATTGTAATTGTGCCTAAATTATAAAATTATTATAATAGATATTGTTAAGTAACGGCAAAAGTAAAAGATTCACTTGCAAGTGAAAAACAGTATTTGATACACTTTAAATAATGTTATAAAATACATTTTGTAATTTCTATCAACATGAAATCAAAAGTGAAATTTTCTCAAGGCTTCACGTGACAAAATAGAAGCAAAATTCAAACAAGAATTAGCTTTCTGTGTGGAATATTTAAAACTATTTTAAAAGAACTGAATGAATTTATTTTATTCGATGTCACAATATTTTCTTTGCTTTTAAAACTCTATCTCATATTTCAACATTGTTTGCAGACCTGTTAAAGTTTTCTATCTTTGGGAAAAAGGACAGGGTGGGAAAGAAGGGCCTGCAGGTAAAGGAGAGAAAGGGGTTATCAATTCACTTCCTGATTCTTTGTAATTCTTTGGCTATCTCTGGGTGCCTTGATGAATGAAGAGCAAAGACTGGGATTAAGGGTGGGTCAGAGAAGTGCCTAGGGTAAAACAATGTTGTTTTCCAAAAGGGATCCTTAAATTTAAGAAATTGAATAGATGGATTTTCTGGCAAAGTACTCTTCTCTCTTTGTTCTTGCATTCATATTTCTATTTAAGTAAATGATTCAGGAAACTTTGTATCATTTGAATCTTTGGTAACATACCTGGAAGTTTGCATGTGCTTGGTATGTCTACCCACTGTAGAGACTGAAAAGCTAAGCTGATTTTTATGCTGAATAAGCCACAGAGTTATCAAAATGACCAATGTTTTAACTCTGTTATCAAGAATATATGGATTTCCTTTGTGGAGAATGGTTGTTCTAAGTATTTTTAATCCTGTCTGGTAAATCATGTATAAATTGTTAACCTTCTGCAGAACATTTGAAAGCTTTGATGACATCTACTGTACTGATGATTGCATCTTATAAGGTGCAAATTCAGGGTGACAGTTACTTCAAAATTTAGAGAAATATCAATTTCATCACAAAGCATTATAAAATGTTTGATTGATTACAGCTAAAACCATTGTTTTTTAAAGCCCAAACTAAATCTACTAGATGGCAGATAGCATTTAAAATATGTAGTAAGAATAAAGAGTCCATGGATTTAAAATGTATTATTCTCCCAGTTTATTAAAATATAGTCACTGTGGGGCATTTTCTAGTACTTGTTTATACAGTGATGGCAGAAAATGGGACAGTATAGAGATTTCTTTAAATATACCTTTTCATACTTGTCAGTCATTTTGGTATAAATGCAGAACTTCCTTGTAAATTTCTTTTGTGTTTTACATAAGAGTACAAAAAGTTAAAGCAAGGAAGCTTTCCAACATCACTATACCATCAAATGCTGGATATAGTGCTTGATTGTTCCTAAAAACTTAAAAAACTCTCCTATCTGGAGAAATGGAAAGAAAATATACACTAACAAGAGTTCTCCAAACATACAAAAAAACCAACCAACAATGACAAAATAAATCCAAGCCACCACCACCAAAAATCCACACACAAAAAAGACCCCAGAAACACTTGTTCAAAATATTTTATAACATACCAGTAATTTTTAATCACTATATTTTTTCATATTTTAGTATTAGACCTATTAAATGTTATTCAACAAACAGCAATTCTAAAAAATCTTATATCAATATGTTTTACATTTCTATCAGTCATTTTGAGGAACATTCTCTGTGGAACTATTAAAGCTGACATCTACGAAATTATTATAATAAAAAAAAAGATAGGTTTGACTACCTTTTTCATTAGATGACATATGTACAAAAAAACATTATCTTTTTACTTCCAATGTATAAATTGCCTCTTAACCTCCACATAAGACTGAGATATGTAAGGATTAGTAGTTCCTTTGTGTGGCAGCAATTTAATCTAACTTCAGATGATAAATATTTGACAAAGTCTAAGGTCCTTAATTATGTTCTCATTATGGACATTGAAGAGACAAATCTCAAATGCATGTTTCAGCCCATGTAAACTAACTGGCATAAGTTTTCAGATGGATGAGATGAGATGAGATACACTTTTCTTACACTTACCAGTCTCACAACAAAATTTTAAAAACCCTGAAGGAGTTATCATTCAAAATCAAATTAATATTTTCTGAAATAATTAGTTGATTGCTGTCAAATAGTAATATTGTTTAGTGTTAGAATGGGATAATTTGTCTGGTAGCAAGGCAGAAGTCCTCATTACCAGAAAATACATTTGCGTGATAGTACAATACCCAGATTTTTTTCCCAAATCTCAAAAATTACATATAAGAATCTATGACTGATCTGCACCCAGCAGATCAGACTTTGATCAATAGTAGAAATATGGCACAACTGGGAAGAAGTGGACTCTACATCTGGTGTTTCTGAAAGCCATAAAGTCTTTTAAAACTTACTGCTTTAACTGAACTATGAGTTTCCAAAAAAACCCAAGCAACCAGCTCCCCTTCACAACTCCCCCGACAATCCCCGTCCCCTCCCCCAGGAAAAAAAAAAAAGGGGATGGAAAAAAGTGAACAGAACATCCTGGAAGTACAGTATCTGTAGGAAATAAACAGAGTTCATGACTGCCCAGGTATCTTGATAACCTCATTTTACTCGGCAATTACTTTCTAAGTGAAAAAATTGCTTCTTGATGTTCTTAGAATATGCTGTGATGCTAATATGTTGATATCAGGGAAATCCATAGGTACATTTAGAGTCTTGGAGCAATTACTTCAGAGACTTTCAAATGTAGTTCTAGGCTACAGCAAAGTGCTCAGAACTTCAGATAGTTATGGGACACTATCTAGTGTGGAAGACTATGAGAATCATAGTTTGTGTCAGTAGAACAGTCTGAGGAATATCCAATAATGGAAAGACCCCCAAAAAACCCGTCATGGAATGATATGCTGAATCATCTAACTCTTGAGATTGATATTAACAGTAAGGATCTACATAATATAATGTTCCACAAATTTAAGTTTTGTTAAATTTGAATTGCTAAATTTATATTATCTTCATTACTTACATGGATTCTGTTATGAAAATTTAACCTGTCCTGTCCTATCCTCTCTGTATTTTAGTATTTCTTTATCCAAAACATAGTTATGAGTCTAAATATGAACTTAACTAATACTATTCTGAGAAATATCTTTGCTAGTTTAAACAAGCTCGTA
>VWZY01012287.1:79252-98462 GCA_013399075.1 Chloroceryle aenea | reverse complement strand
TCCCTCTTCCCTTCCATTGGCAAATTTGACATTAATGTCATGTGCAGATTTCAGTGACAGCCACTATCCATTTGCAATAGATGTTGCAAGAGAAGCAGCTTAGAAGACTTAATAAAGACTTTGGAATAAATTGTAAATACCTATCTGTCCTCATTCTGACAATTGCATCACTGAAGTAGTTGAATAAAATGAACAATGCTACATATGTGTATATACGTATTTGTATATGGAGATCTATGCATAAGAAAAGCATAATTTCAATGTTCCTGTTGTAGCTGTGGTAAAAAGACATTGAAAGATTCACCAATTGACAAAGATGTAAGTTGCAATCCATTTCTGATATTTGCTTCTTATTACCACCCACATCTTCCTATAGTTTTATCTTTGTATGTATTTATAATATCAAGAACATCTGCTTTCTCTATTTAAAGTAACACCAAAAATTACTCTTAATTTTCTTTTATTGCAGATTTGGGTCAGGGCTATCATGACCAGTTTAGCATTTTCAGACTTATTGATCTAATGCATTGTTATGGGATTACCTATTCAACTCAATAATAATTGCATTTCATTTAAAAGAGCACTTCATCAGTGTACTGTTAATCTAAGGTCAACAATAGATTAATTCAGAATCTTCTTTGAAGAAGCCAAAAGGTTAGACAGACATTTGCTGTTTATCCTGTGCTACCTGTAAAATGAAAATTTATCTATTCTTTTTCAGATTTGGAAAGTACATTTTGATTTGTGGCATGAAAGATAATGGTAAGCATATGATAAAGACCAAAGGTATTGCAGATCATTAGAATAGTAGCACACATGTTGTCAATTTGACATTTTACTAATGTGAACTATCTTGGACAGTCAGGTACCCTTGCTTTTTGAGTGCATGACAGAATTATTTTTTTTTTTGTATGCTCTTTTTTTTTTCTCATGCTATCAAAGGTTTTGTTATACTGACTTGAATTGTCAGCTGAATTATTCAAGTAAAATAAGAGTGATTAAAATACCATTTATAATGTATTTGAAATGTGCATCTCTAGTTTTAGCAAATGGCATCTATATTGAAAAATAAAAAAAAAATACATCTTATGAAGACATACAATTTCAGTGACTTTTATCAAAGTAAAGCTCATGCTGATTGCAGTTTTGTATTAGTGTTGTATTATTCAGATACCTGGTTAATCTAACAGTTAATCTAACACAGTCAAGTTAGGCCTAAAAAATCATATTTCTTTCCTGACAGATAATGCTGATTTTACATTTTACCTCGCAAAGAAAGGAAGTTAATTTACTTTTCTGCTTTTGCAGCATGTACAACTAGGAAATGAAAAGTTCCTCAGGACCATACCAAGGTTTAAACTTCTAAAAGTTTCTTTAAACTCATCTAATTTTTCTTCATTTTAAACCAATCTGTCAGTGCTTCTATATAATGAGTATTACTTTGTGGAAAGCCTGCAAAAATAATCTCAAAGGGAATTATCTTCACAACAGCTTATTAAGTTCCTAAGAAGAACACTCCTCTGATTTTCAGTATTCAGCTGTTTGCTTTCAAAGCTGAGCAACTAAAGTATGTATAAATGAAACCGAATTAACTGATTTTTTTTCTACAGCATCAAGTATATTTTTTAAAATGAATGTGAAAACACCAGAAGTGGCATCTAAGTTTATTATTTGTACCATAGTTTCTTAAAGTATTTGCTCTACAAGAATGCCCGTATTGGAAAAAGATCCAACAAATATATGCTGGTATGTCTTTATTGTAAGCAGTTGTGGAGAATCTCCTGGTCCTACTAGTGATATTTCTACAATGGATAATATAAGTTAGGATTTTATTCTTTTAATGTCAAGTGTCATACGTAACACATCCACTATTTTTAGAAAGATATTGGATACTATATAGACAGCCGAGTAGCAGAGGTTTTCTAATGGTAAAATTGTTTTCTAATATGTTGTCCTGCCATTAGAACTAGTTTGCCTTAACAAATATAAATACAGCTTGAAAGGTCAATGGTTTGAGTTGTGAGTCTGGAGGTTTGTGTCATCATAAGTCTTAATAAATGATATGGCTTATTATATTGTATGTCAAAGTACATTGACTTCAATACTTCAAACTTCAATAATACATGCTTCAATAACTATTTCAGTTATAGACAACATATGGGATTGGCGGTACTTGATTGACAGAATACTTGCAGGTCCAGACAGTCTTTTTTTTTTCTTTTTTCCCCCTTTCTCCTCTTTGTGTTTTTCTTTACTTTGAAAATAATAAAATAAAAAAAAAAAAAGTTTTGTTATATGTGAAAGCACTGCTATTCCACTTATTATGCATTAGTGTGAATATGTTTCTACCTAACAATAATCAAGTTCACATTCTATGTCCTGAACATAATTTCCTTTATAAGAAGGAACTTACAAATCTGGAGTCAGTGAATGCATTAGAAAAATGTGAGATGAAAACATTTATGTACAGCTCTTGTTATTTTTTTTTTCTTTTTTCCTAAGATAAAACATGAAGACACCTAACCAAAAGTCTCACATTTATATGCATTTCAAGTGTCACCTAATGTATGAATTCTGATGATCAGTTTGAAGTGAACAAAAAGTCAATGCACTGTTGGGTAGAAAGATAAACCTTCAAATAGTTCATGTAAATAAGTTAAGCAATTTTCTTTAATCTGAGGCCAAAAAGCCTCCTGTCTTCACTTCTCATTGGCATTATCTGGAACATGTGAACCATTTTTTGGAATGCATGTCATCCTGAAATGTATAACATTTTTTCTAAAAGCATGTGTATAGTCCCTGACAGGACTATATTTATTCCCTTAGTATTAGCTGTTTAATTTATAGTACTTTACCACTATATTTTGTGTGTCTCATAGGACTCTTTACACACCTGTGTGCACCAAATATATTCTTTTATCAGGTGATTGGAACTGTGAGGACAAATTCCTTTAACTTTTTGTATAGTTATGTAAAACACAAATTAAATTTCCAAGGAACTTTCAGAGGATATTCAAGATAAAGGGTAACTAAGCTGAAACAAAATTTAGACTAAATATTCATGTGTGTATCTGTTTTTCAAAACACTTCTCATTTAGCTCCTCTTTCAGAGGCATCATTATGCTCCTTTCCTTTTAATGGTTATTATATCTCTTCCGTCTCCTCACCATTCTTCATCTAAGATACAATTTTTTTTTTTTTCATTTGCTCATCATATAAACTTCTTGTTGGTGTTGTTTTGTTTTCGGGGTGTGGCAAAAGTATTTTCTGCTGCTGGCTCTTTTCTTTGCATGGGCAATCAACTTCCTCACCTCAGGATGCTTCCACTGTGAGCTGCTCTAAAAGCTGGCATGCTGACACCTGGGAGAAAATGGGAAGCAGGAAAGCAAGCAAATGGTCTAGAAGCTTAAAAAAGTAACTTAATCTTATTTCTGGCAGCAGGGCAGTAGAGATTTGGCAGCTTTCCCCATGTCCAGTTGCTGGTTTTATTCTCATTATGTGGAAGTTAAAGATTTTCTCATGCCACAGGCTGATAAAAGACAAGGTGCATTAGTGGCAACCAGTTACTCATACTCCATGTGTCAGTAGACCAATTAACAGAAATTATACCTATTGCTGATTGATTATAAGACCACTGAAGACTGATTGGTGTTTATACTTGAATTTGCTGACCCCTCTAGTCAATGATCAGGAGAGTCTTTAAGGTAACGTTTTTCTTATATAATGAAAAGAGATATGGTTTCAGTAGGTACAAAGAGCATTACAGGCAGCCTGGAACTAAAGCTGAAGGAATCATTTAATTGATTGCCTGTGCCTTCTGTTTTTCAGGGATATGTGTTCTATGTCAAAGTACTTGCTCTTTCAATATGTATTATCCCTGTAAATCTTTCTGGTATTTTCTTTCATCCTTTCTGCTGATTACTGCTATGTGCTTACTGATATGTCTGTTCTATAATTCATCCAAGAATACAGGAAAATAAGAATACTGAAACACAGACTACAGAACATGCCTTCAACTGTAAAGAAGACAAAGCATAAATAAACTGTTGGAATGCAAGATTATATAACAAAAAAATAAGAGTTGCTGGGTTTCCATGGGAAGAAAACCATGCTTGGTACTGAAAAGTAGTATTAAAAAAGTGATTTAGAAACTGTGACTTGCTTGAAGTCAGAGGCCACTATTCTAAATGCTTTGATGAACTGGATGGAGAAAGGTATGAGCATGTATATTTCAGTATGTCCCATTTGACAGATTTTGTAGGTTCCTTAACTGGTACTCTCTTTTGTGGTGTGTGACCTGAATCAGCTCTTGCAAGTCCAAATATGAGGAAGATGAAGTAATGCACTTACTCTGCATATCCTTATGCACAAATTAACTAGAGATGAAGAATAAGGCAGCAAGAGTCCTACCGCACACATTTGTTTCTTTCTTTTTCCTCCTGTTGAGAACAGTTATTACTTACACAGTCAGTGAATCATATATTGTATGTTTATTCTTGCCTTTAAATAAATTTTGAAAAAGTGATCAGTGTAGGAGCTCAAACCTCACCCCCTGGCTTTTGAATAGGGGAATTGTGTGAGATTTCTTCAGCTCCTTCTATGCAGCAGCTTAAACTTTCCTTTGACCAGATTTTATCCTACAACATCATGTGATATGTTTGTAACTTTTATCTACATGGACATGTTAATCTGAACTGTACTAACAAAAGAAAACATACATGGCTTCTAAAAATGTATGTGTAATTTATTGATTTGCCAGTTTCCCTCAAAAACATTTGGGGAAAAGCAGTGGTAAAACAGGGTGGACAGGTCATTTGCAGAGGTATTATAGGAGTTATGGTGAGACTTTTATGAAATCTGAGGCAGTTTACATATCTAGAAACAGTTTTGTATATAATCAACCCCATGGATGATCTAAATCCTTCCCACTCCCTTGTGCAGAAGTACATGTCTGAGAAATCAGAAGCTATCATAAATATTAATTCAGGCTGGAAACTAAGGTTGAGTCATATAGTTTTTAATGTGTGAAAATTTTTAACTTCAGTGGTAATTTTGCCTGAAGTAGAAAGGGTGTACTTCATATAACTAAGCAATTGGTAGGCTATTTTGTGTTTGACTACATTATGTGAAATTTATTGTTTTCATTAGAATTAACTCTTGCTGAGAGTGCTGTGTGTTTATTGTCCACCATGCTACTATATGTAAGAAAAAATAAAACAGCATGTTCATTTAAGCTTCATAATTACATTCAAAACATGCAGTTGAAAGAATATGGGAGGAAAACACATTAGTTTTTGGTAGAGACTTTGGTGGAGAAAGAAATGTAAGGAAGAAATAATGTAAGGAAGAAGGGAAAAAAGAAAGGGAAGAAGGAAAGGCAATTGTATTTTCCCAAATTACCACTAAAACACAACATGGAATCATCAGGCAGCACAGAAGAAAGAAGGAAGTCATCAGGGTGTCAGTAAATCAGCCACTACCATCTTGCCCACAGCAAACAACAAAAAAAGAACCAGGGAGAATCTCCACCCTTTACTGGATATAAGAGGGAACATTGTTACCAAGGATGAGGAGAAGGCTGAGGTACTTAATGCCTTCTTTGCCTCAGTCTTTAATAGTCAGACCAGTTATCCTCATGGTATTCACTTCCCTGAGCTGAAAGATAGGGATGGAGATCAGAATAATCCCCCCACAGTCCAGGAAATAGTAGTGAAAGACCCGCTAAGTCAACTGGACACCCATAAGTCTATGAGGCCAGATGGGATCCACCCAAAGGTGCTGAGGATAGCTGGCAGGGGAACTTGACATCATTTATCATCAACCCTGGTCAACTGGGGAAGTCCCAGATGACTGGAGACTTGCCAACGTGACACCCATCTACAAGAAGGGGAGGTAGGAAAATCTGTCAGCCTGTCCTCGGTTCTGGGGAAGATTATGGAACAGTTCACCTTAGGGGTGATCATGTGGAAAGTGCAGGACAACAGGGGGACTGTTCGCAATAACTTTGCAGATGATATGAAATTAAGAGGGAGTGTCGATCTGCTTGAGGGTAGGAAGGCTCTGTAGTCCCTCTGCAGACAGACTGGAGTCTGTCCAAATTTGGATTTGGAAAGCCTGTGACATAAAGGGTACCAGTTGCTTTGCTTTTTCCTTTTTTCACATGGCTGAATGCAAGTCTGCCTGAGAAATTACAATGTGAATAAAGTGGTTTCTAGGCTTCCAGCCACGTCAACCTCAAGATCTGACCTCCTCATCTTGACATAGCAGGTGACTGACATAAGCAAACACTGGTACACTAAAACCGTAATATTAAAGGCATTGCCAGGCAACACAGCCTTGTCTATAGACACAATGTTACAAAAAATGTTACATCTGCATTTGAAATGAGTCCTTTGTCCATTGTTTAGTTCAAACATGGCTGGAAAGGCTCCAGATGATTACAGCCAGCATTGTTTCTGTTAACATGATGGTGTGCATTGAGCCATGACTTACAGTCTTTCTGTCAACAGATAGTAACAAGGTGGTGGCTTAACTTGTTCTGACTGAAGTAAAAAGAGATTCCCCAGGCTGCAAAACTGCCTACAAGCAAAATATCCTATACCAAAGAAACTTAAGTATGTATACAACAAAAACTGGGTGCCTTCCCATCTACTGGCATCCCTCTGTCTTCCTTTTTATAAGATAATTTTTATTGTGTCACTAATAAATGCCTTTTTTTTGTTGTTTTGACAAACCATGATATTTATGATATGGTATGGTTAAAAATACTAACACTAATCTGCTTTCAGAGCAAAAGTTTCATTTTATAAAGGCTATCAGAGTTCATAAATTCAGGGATGATTCTGAACAAAAACAATTTCTGAAAAATAACCCTTAACTAAGACCCATGTCAAAATAATTTTATTGCAGAAGTATTTTACAGAGATATATATATTCCAGGGCAATAAAAATGCTTTACTTCAGTTTTAGCCTTTTGATTTATTATTATAGTGAAATATAATAATAAAAGACATTTTTAACAATCAGGGGAAAAGGTTTTAAATCCAGAAAGGTTCAAATATTTTTTTGGTAGGTACACTGAACCAACAAAAAATTCCTGAATGCAGTTCCTTATACTAATGTGATATAGCTTTGTCATCTATAGGTCAAAGTCCTGAACAAATTAATCAGTTTCTGACAGCTGACAGTAGAAATAGTTCTCCAACTATCTCAGAACATTTCTCTGAATTAACAGCATAAAATTTTTGAAAATAATCTGGATTTAGAAACCATGTGCAGCATTATGATAGGTAACAGTCATATATATTTAAGAAAATTTTCTGTATCAACAATTGATATAGTATTAAATTCTGTTCACTGAACTGAGAGCTCTTACTCTGATGAAGGAGAACTGTGCCATTTTAATTATTGTGTGGTGATGGCAGCCTAGCTCAGGAAAAATAAAAAAAAAAGAAATGTTGATTATTCGACTCTTAGTCATGACTTTGAAAAGATACCCCTTTAGTTTTGGAAGTGTCTCAAGGTATATGTGAGATCAAAATATCTGCTGAACTCCTTAGCCCTAAAAGGCATGTTTTGAAGGACATGGAAGAGTGACATTTCAAAGGAAAGACTGATCTTGTCTTCTTTCCTAAAACAATTATGTATGTAAAATAATGATAGAGGTCTGTAGACTTATCTCTTAAAGTGTATTTGTATTGGCTGTTCATTTTTTCTATAAGAATTACTTTTGTTTAGAGACCTACAAGAGGGACTTTGCTTTATAATTTTGCTCTACCTAAACAAGGTGAAGTCTTTTTTCAGGCTACCAGTCTCAACTCCCATTACTACACTTCTTCCATATATTTTGTATTATTTATTCAATCACCATAGCTACACGCATTAAACATTTCACACCTGCAATTGACAAAAAGCCAACTTTCTAATTTTTTGGCATCTGTATCTTCAGGAAAATCCTAGGCCAAAATCTGCTATGGACCCCAATCTCTACATTGTTTGAGACCTTATGTTTATGCCACTAGCTAAATCCTGATTTAAGATTTTTGAAGTTTTTTGATAGAACAAACTATAAGTTAAAAACTTAAATGAACATACATATGTGTGTGTATACATACATATAAAAACAAATAATTTCATACAATGTTGAGACATTTCACTTTTTAATACTGCTGAATATTGTGAAATTTGCAGCTGAAGTCCTCAGTGACTAGCTAGCCAAGACATTTATTATCTCACTTGAGATGTTCAGGGCAATACTATATAAATAATGATAGCTGTCATTGTAGGATTTCCTTGTAGCTAATGAACCACAGATTGAGATTTAACCATCTTTTTAGTAATTGCTTACACATGAAGACCAAGTTCAGCAGAGAGATTTTACTGAAGTATATTTCATGAGACTATGTATGCTAAACAATTTATCTATTGTACTATGATGTATTTTCTTTCTGTTTTGTTAGTTATTGTATACCTACTGTCCCTATTTTTTCCATACATTATAATAAACATTTTAAACATATCAACAGAAGATGAGTAACTCAACAAAGAGTTTTAGACAAGTTTACAAAAAAACCTCAAAAACACCAGTTTTTGTAACCAGTTTCAGTAACTTCAGAACTGTTTTCACAACTAGAAATTTTGGAACATCTGGGAGTTATATTTGCTTCTTGTTGATCTGCAAGATTGATCTGTTCTTGTTTTGGTTTGTTTAAAGGAATAGTTTTCCCAAACAACCCACTGCTCAGAACTCTACTAGACCAATATTTTAGATTAGAGAGAGAATAACGAACACTAAAAAAGAGCTTGCTAGAGATGTGGCTTGGTTTTAAGGCATCTGTTTTACTAACTGTATAACAGGATGAGGTAAAAATGGACAAAAAAAATTTAATTCCCATCAGACTAGATTTCACAGAGCCAGGTCTGTTATATTTACTATGTCTGACCACTTGGATGACCTTCTCCAAGTAGTTTTTAACTGTCTGTAAAATACATTGCATAGGGAAAGACAGAAAGAAAAATCTCTAGGGGCTCAATCAAACCTGCTAACAGTAACTAGTATTTTTTCTGAAGTGAAAAGATTTTCTCACTGCAAATAAGAGAGATTCTCTTGTTAGATAAGGGACTTGTAAATTCTGGGAAACACACTAACAGTGAATAAAGCTACTCTTTATAAGAGTATTTTCCAGTTAATACTTTGCAATCTTAGACTATTTTGGAAGCTACCTGAGAGCACCGCAATGAAAAAAATACCTCTGCAAAAGTGTGAAAGGTGTAAAACAGTATGAAGACTTCTAGTGGTCTATGCATTAATTTAAATGAACCACCGAGACGAGACTCAGTACCAAATATTTTTTAAATGGAAATGACTAGAAACTGTGAGTGACTGGAAAATGTGTTTAATGCTATGGCTTTGCTATTATTTGAAATCAATCTCTAGCATTTAGAGGTCTAGGTCCTGTTACTGGTCATTCTTAATGTGCTTTACATGACAGAAGAGAGCAGTTCTGAGGTGTGACTAACAAACTTTGTGTTGGGTGGGGAAAGTCAAATTGTATCTTACTTTACAAGTAACTTAGAAAAAAACTCATGGTCAAGGCTTGGAAGAAGATACACATCTTCTACTGTTTCCACTAGTGAACAATACACACTGTGTCAGTTGCTACTTCCATAAGATGACATTAAGCTACCTAATTCATCAAGAAAAAATTATAGCTGTTCCATGGAGGATCAAAATTTAAGTCCAACCAGTGTATAGTTTATTTCTTTTGGCCCCTACTTCTTTCTATATTTGTCTTCTTTGGTAGCTGCTGCTTCTCTGAATTATTTCAGATCACTGTTGCTTTGCAAAATAAATATAATTGGGGAAAGTTCACTCCTGCCCTAGAGAATAAATACGCTCACAGCAGATATAGGAACTGTGCCTTCCAAATGTATTTTCTTGCTCTTGGGAGCAACATATAATGTAAGGGGAAAAAAAAAAAAAAAAAAAAGCCTAACCTTTTTAGTTAGTAGCTAAAAATCAAGAAAAAAACAGCTGGCTTATCTTGGCAAAAATCCCACGAAGAGGTTAATTGCTTCAGTTACTGGTGGATGCCCAGATGAAAAGATTTAGATCAGTGGCTTGGCAGAAGGGGACTGGTGAAAACAACTTTGAAAGTGTTTGAAAACTCTGGAAGAAATGGGAAAAATTCTCAGCTTTCCATGCTTTGTGTTTGAAAACAAGAACACTGATATGAAGAGTTAGATTGAACAATTGGCCTTTCATGAAAATCAGTATAGTCTCCTTCTGTTTAGCAATGTGAGGGCAGAAACCCTTCAGATTCTCATATATTGTGTTAGGGTCATTTCAGCTGATATCAGGTTATGTTGTTTATAAGTAATCAATACTAGATTTTTCTATTCAGAAGTTAAAATGTCCAGACCTTTGTGTGAGAGTTCCCTACTCCTTGCAGAAAGCAACATTATAAGCAGTATGAGTAAGAATAAACTTTTCAGCAAATTTTATTTTTATAGTGTTTTGTATTTTTGAGCATATCTCTAAAAATAAATTATTGTGCCCTTCCCCTTATGTTACATTTCTTGTACATGGAAAAAAAATCCAAACCTAGAAATACTAGTTTAATTTTTGTCTTCTATGGTTTGGCTTTGTTTGCAAAACCATTTATTTGGATGAAACTAAAATTTATTTTGCATTTAGAAGGATTTAGACTTCATAAGCTAGTGAGTTTTATGTGTGTTATTTCAAAAGTTTCCTTCCCCATCATTTAAAGACACACCCCAGTGGAAATCCCTCCTATGATATCAGCTTCCCTTACTGCACTGATGCACTTTATTATCTGTTTATTTTACAACATTTTGCTAAGGAACAAATTTTGCCCTTGGATGCATGAATGTGGCTTCCATTAGCATAATGAAAGTTGCATGTGTGCATCCAAGGGTCAAATCTTTCCTTAAAAGTGACATTTCTCTTCAGATTAGCTACTCTAACAGCCCTGGCTAGGGCTTCAACTACATGAATCAATTTTATTAAGAAAAGATGAACTGTACTGGAATTCTTTTTAAATCCTACTTGTTACCACGTGCAAAATGAGATTTAGAAAGCAGAAGTCTAACTCTATAC
Source organism: Chloroceryle aenea (assembly GCA_013399075.1). Taxonomy (NCBI): domain Eukaryota; kingdom Metazoa; phylum Chordata; class Aves; order Coraciiformes; family Cerylidae; genus Chloroceryle; species Chloroceryle aenea. The sequence goes on along the minus strand of VWZY01012287.1, from coordinate 87,343 downwards.
ACATTTTCACTGATGTAAATATGATGTGAGTCCAGTGATACTTTCTTTCAGTTTGGCTCCAGTGACATGTAGGTTGACAGTCCTAGAAAACAACTGAACTTTTTTGTGACTTCGCAACATCCCTTTGAAGTTAATAGGAATCCATGTGCATAAACTTCATTTTACAAGATTAGAGCTTCAACAGTCAAGGAATTTGGCTGAGTGCCAGGGACAGTATGAGGAAAAGGAGACTTTAAATTTGTATCTAGACAATTCAGTAACCTTTATATTTCTTGGAGAAAACCTAGAATTATGTATTTGTGAGGTATGAAGTGTGACTACTTGGTGGTTTTGGGATACAAGAATGTATTTTTAAAAATACAATGCATATATTTACAAAAGTAAATTCTGGCTATTGAATTAGCTAACATCACTGAATTCTACAAGAATAATATAATTATAAAATAAAAATGACCTCCAAAATGTCAGAGTAACCAGATGGTTCATATTTAGAAAATTCTTTCATAAGCACTACTGTGTCTTTTAAATGAAGCTACTTCTTAAAGTCTTCTATTATGCAGATATCTTACGTTATTTTTCACTCTTTCCTGGAATAGTAATGCAATATTATGGACAAACAGAGATAAATTACAAGGAATTTAGGAGTGGTTCACTTTTTATAGGAATCTTACTCAGAAAGTTAAATAAGTTGCCTTATGTTTCTGTCCTTCAACATGTAATTTAATCCTAGCTTGTTCAAAATAACTTGTACTCTCATGCTTACTTTTTCCTCCATAAAAAATGACACTGACAGATAAATTTTAAAGCCTGAATATTATTCCCTATTATTCCCCTGTTGGTATAATTTCACTTAATTTCCTAGTGTTTTAGTGGGTTCAATATTTTACAGATATTGAACTCCAGTGGTCAAAACTCAAGATTCTGCTGGGTACTCAAGAACCCAACTTTCTGCTGGGTACTCAAGAAAGAAAAGCAGTTTCAGTCTTCCATCACAGAAACTAAGCTGCTGTTGAAGATATGCAAATAGGAACACTGGATATATTAATGACAGAATCATAGTTTAAAGATGGAAAAAAATGACTGTCTTATCTTACAAATTTTATCATTATTATGTCCTTGGCATTCTTTAAAATGATGAACCATAAATGAAACACTTGTACATTTCAATAAAGTATACATATCTTGTATTTCATATTAGATATTGTATATATAAGAAAGTCTTTATTCCTTCATTTTACATATGCTAGGTTGAACAAAAAAAAATTGAAATCTTTATACTAAAAGCCCAATTTTAATCACATAGTTTTACTGGCTATGAGCATGTTTGGATGAGATTTTGATAATTCATTTACAGTAATTAAACTGCCATTAAAAAGAGTGTAAAATAAACGTCAAAACACATCTCTATGGAGTACTCACTGGTATACTGAATTTCAAGGTATCCTACTAAAAAATAAAATTAAACATTATCATCTCCAATTCTTTCTATTAACAAAGAAGGATTAGTATTTACTACTCTTCTTTTATATATTTTTAAAATTCAATTAGACAAGAAAATGCATTTGCTGTTTTTAGAACACTGGGAAAGCTTTGTATATCACACAACCATTTGGGAAACTACAATTTTAAGAACTTTATATTTATGCAAAAGAAAAGAAAGAAGGTTTTGCTAACCATGCATATTATTTCCATTATCTGCCAACCTATCAAGAGATTTACAGCAGTTCTTGATCAGATAGTATTTACTGAGATCTTAAAACCTTTGAATTGATTTGTATCTCGCTATTTTCTATTTGAGAACTTAAGAATTTAGGAATTTAAAATGGAAAACAATATAAGTCACATATGAAACTCTTACACTTATTATTCAATGATGTCTTTTAGGGGCTAATTCTTATGGGTATTTAATATATGCAATATATCTAATGTAAGTATCTTTCTATAGAACGCTGACAAGACTATAATAATTTCATGGTGGCTAAAAAACAGCATCTGGGATGAAATAAAAGTAGGTAGTTTTATAATTAGTCTCAAAGGATTAAAAGAATATGTGGTAATTCTCAAATGACAAGGGACAGCCTTACTGAGAGTGCTCTTAGATAATAAAGATAAAGCTCTTAGATAAGGAAGATAAACTTCTTAGAAAAGGAAGAGTTTTTTAGAAGACAGAAGAAAGAATTATTAAAAAAAAAAAAAAAAAAGAAGAACCAAAAGCACAAAGAAGAGTGTTGTGGAATTTACTTAAGAATATTAAACTGGACATATGGACTTGGAGCAGGGAGTGTAACTAGCTCTAAGCTAGTTATACATAACTAAATATGAGCATATACCTCTGGATGAGTAAGAACAGGACAGATATATTACTTGCCCTGAGTATTCTCCCTGTGTCTGTTTCCAAAACTAGATGTTTTCACTTCACAGTCAACAGTGGATTCCCTTTGTCCAGTCTTCCCTTGGATTGGTGTATTTCACAGCACCTTTTGGTGACAAGGGCCTTGTACCATATCGCCTGCTAGCATTTCCACTTCCACATTGTCTCCTAGTTGTTGTAGAAAATCCTGTAAAGCTAGAGAAAACATACCAACTCTGCTGGTCATGTTATTCTTAACTTGTTCAAAGGATAACATTGTCAATGTTTCTTATCAGTTTTTGATCTTCGGTATCAAGAGAATTTATCAAGTCAGTTATGACCTACACAGAACAGACATGCAAAAAACAAGTGCAGGAACACTGGCTTATGAAAAACTACGTTAGTGTTCTTCTGTAAGCAGTGATCCATCAGTGAACTCTAAGCCTCGGGATTAATCATACCACAGGCATGTCTGTGGCTATTAGGTTGTGTGCCTCATCCACAAAGAAATTACTCCCAAAACAGATGAGATAACCCAATAGAGGCAGTGTTTGTTGCCAAAGGCATTAACATCAGTGCAGCATGTCAGAAACAAAATTCTGAATTAAAAATCTTCAGAATACAGTCAAGCAACTTAATAACAACAAATTCATCCTTTTGCAGAAAGATTCAACTCCACAGAATTCATGCTAACAGAAAATCAGCGTCAACAAAGATGTTTCTGAAAAAATAATTGTTAAGCAGAAATGAAGTTTTCAGAAATTAACATTTTCTAAAGAGAAGAGGGGAAAGCTCTGATGCTGTATTGGTGGGGTTTTTTGCCCCTTTTGCTTTTAGTTCTAAATTGAGTGGACCTGAAATCAAAATATATTTGAGAGTTCTACAGTCTCATTAACACTGGTTCAAAAATGTCTATTTACAACATAGTAATCATAGACCAAACTAATTTTCTTCTGGAAAATAGGCTCCTTGGTTAGATTATATGTTTCATAATGCAGCAGTCCCTTTTTCTGACAAAATGGCTTGTGGTATTTTGAAAATCACACATCTCTATGTATAGAAGGGAAATATCATCCAGCCAAAAAATTCAATTTTATAAATGATAACACTTCATAATAAAACCTGCAGTTCCTATGCAGAAATATAACCTAAGAGAAAGACTAAGTTTAAGGACAGACTGCCTTAAAATAAAATAATTTGCCCAGTGGCTATGTAATAAATTTACTATATTATGTCATCTGAATAATTTTAACTGGAAATTAAAATAAATGAAAAAAAAATCCTGTAGTATAAAGTTTTGCTCCATTTCAGGACTGTTTCAGTGCATGTTGATGTACTCAATGTGCCACAGATTTGTAAATTCACACTTTTCATCTATGTCTGACAACTGAGAAGAAAATGGGAAAAAAAAAAAAACAACCCCAGTCATGTGACAGCTGTTATATTTGTATTTGAGGGAAGACAATATTTGTCACATGATGGGGTCTTAGTGAATTGGAAATTGTAACAGCTAAATGTTAATGTCTACATAGTTTTATCTGTGCTTGAGACAGATACTTAAGCTCTCACTGTTCACTGAAGATCTTATCAATGTGATCAATATAACCTACAGAACCATTCAGCTGACCAGTCAGTAGATAAATACTTCAGAATAAACCAAATTGCTTTGTATAATCTACTAACTGTATTTACTATGGGCTTGAATTCATTGTAAAAATGTAGTGCAATACGAGACACCCTAAAGTATGTGAGAAATCTGCAAATGGATGTCAGGTACAGCAGATATTCCCTGGAAGACTTAGAGTGACATTTGGAAGCCAGGCAAGTTACCCTGGGACATCTTAAAAGATGTTGGACACCTGCGTATGGAAAGCTCATGTTATTTAAGATGTTCATAGGCTCTGTGAAGCCTGAGAGAACCTATGACAGATTAGACCTGACAGAGGACACACAAGAGACTAGGATTGGCTGGAGCAACAGAAGAAAAGGTGACCTTTTTAGGCATCTCAGGTGGTCCTAGACCGTGAATGGTAGCAGCTGAATCACACTATTTATCTCAGGGTGACTCTTAAACCTACTGACTTCCATTGTGTAAATTCATGGGCAACATGTGCAACAACCGATAGCAAAAGAATAGACAGGAATGTGCCCTCTAAGCAAAAAAGCAGCCAGACTCCTATGCTACAGGGGGTGTGGAACGCTCCCCTACACTAGCCTGCACTAGTGCTACCATCAAAGACAGAGCACTGGAGTAGGTGGGTCATTGGTCTAAACCTGTAGAAATTTTTTTTTGTCAGTGGGGCCATTCTGCAGTTAGCTGAGTTAACTAAATCTTTCTTGACTATATGATATGTAGTTCACATATGTACAAATGTTTATAGATATTTTAATCTGAAAGTGAATGCCACAGTCCACATCAATCACTGGCTTTTAAGAATAGAAATGGAACTGTTACTCTTACCTGATAGTTTTCCTAGATGGGAATTATCCATTTGCAGAAAAAAAAGATTTCATTAGAGACATGTATTGGGCAGTCACTAGAAGCAGCCTTCCTATGGGACAGACTCTAGCTGTCAAGTAATACATAAGGTCATTCAACTGAGGCAGACAACATCCCTTGAGGTTAATGTGTGCTAGAATAGATTTTTTTTTCTCCTCCATCTCTCTCTTTTTATAATAACTGAATAATCACATGCTGTTTTCTGTTATTCACAAATGTTATTGCCTAAGCATGTCAGGTTTTTTTTAATGCTTCTATGATAATACAAATCGAAATTGCTTTTGCCCTTTCAGAGATGTATTTCTGGAAATGAAACCTGAGGTATCTCTTTGCTGAAGCTATGCAGTACTAAATCCAAATTCCCCATACTGATGCTCACAGAAAAATTACTGGCACATTTGTGACTCATTTCTCTCAGAACTAATTTTTATTTAATTCTGACCTGTAGTTTTTATTCCATAAAGTCGTGTAGTCGAAGATATTCCGATTTCTCTTCTGAATTCTCTCTCTGGTACTTAAACATTTTTTAGCCTCATTATGATGTAATCCACATGTATATTTTATTGGACAGGAACTTCAAAGCTAGATTCCTGCATTAATTCACATTTTAGAGAAAAATGAGATGTCAGACATTTACTCAAAAAAAAAAAGAATATTGTGTATAAAGACTGCTATTATATAGCCAATATGGAAGATACATAAACAAGGGATTAAAAAAAAAAAAAAAAGAAAAAAGAAAAATAAGCAGAAAGTCTATTTTAAAAGTTCAAAAAGAGTTCAACCCTGAGTCTAAATGTCAATGAGGATAAATCGTTGCTCAGGCGTTTGAGGATTTCTGTATAATAGGATACTGAAAAAAAAAAAAAAAATTAGGCTTCTATTGTTAGCTACAGAATTTATGAAATGATAAAAGCATGATTGCAACAAATCTAATAAAGATAATATCTCCAGGCCAGTTTCAACAATAACTCCATCTGTTTTCTGCATTGTGGAAGCTCATATTAAGTCCAGAATGTTGATGGTGCTTGGAGGTGGAGTAAGTTAGTTCAACTTTGAGCCAGTTTCGACAATGTGAGAGCCAGAGTTTTATTTAATCTGTCTGGTAGCTATTACAAATTAGGATAACCTGATTGACAAGCACAGAATCCATCTGTCATTTTTTCTTCATCCTTTAATCATTTAAAGTCTGATTTAAACAGCAAAATGGATGCCTTTGTTCTATAAATATGTTGGAAACCTCTAGCTTGACCACTTAGCTATTGTTCTGTTAGTTGTGGGGTTTTCTTGGACAAAATTAACTTATTTTTCTTTTCTAGCTACCTTCTGTAATTCCTTAACTATCTTGCATCAATGACATATATGATCATCAGCTTATTAATAACTGGGGGAGAGGTTAGAAATGAAGGAGCATGTGAATTATTGTTCAAATTTTTTAAAGTTTAAAATAGAACTCAATGGTGATCATATAAATTATTTCTTACAAATGCTAAGAACTAAGTAGTGTGATTGATAGTTTCCACACAAATGCATAAAAAAAGCCTTCTGACTTTTCTCAGGGTTAAAACCTTAAAATATGTGCTCATATAAGGAAAAGAAATTTCATCCCCTAACAGCTTTTTTCCTCTCTCTCTCTGAAGCACAATATTTATCTGATATTTACATCTTTTTCTCTAAAGCAAACATGAACAATATCACTGGAAGATTATTACTAGAGGACCATTTTTTCATTATCACAAGAATATTCTTGTTAAATCAGTTCTAGCTGTAAGGACAAACATGTGGATTGAAGGTCAGACATAATGAAAGGTCAAATCCAACCAAGTCCTGAATCTATGATTACTCGTAAAACTTTTATTTGTTCAGCTAATAACAACTTCCAAGCTCTTGAAAATGAAGCCTGAAATCCACAGCTTCATTCCTAGCTTACTGTTCTAACCTCAACATTTTTTCTGGCCTTCAGAATTGTCCATGCATGCTGTTCTCTATTCAGACCTGTGTTCTCCCTTGTCTCTTGCACACTCAGAATTATCTAGTCTATTGTCTGCAAAAAATTGTCTCCTACACTATAGCTGCATGCTTTCTAAGCCTGCAGAAGATAAAGCTCAGGAAGGCTGAGTGATAAGATTATCAATGTGTCAATGACTTTAAGTGCCTGAGATGATGTAAAGAAGACAGACTGTTGTCAGTGGTGCCCTGTGAATGGGCAAGACACAATGAGCATAAAGTGAAATACAAGATTGAAACATAAGAAAAGACTTTTTCTGTAAAGGTGATGAAACACAACAAGTTGCTTGGAAAGGTTATGTAGTCTCCATACTTGGAGATACTAAAACCTCGACTGGACATGGTCCTCCACAACCTGCTGTAACTGACACTACTTTCAGCAGGTGTGCTGAACTAGGTAATCTGCAGGGGTGCTTTCCTGCCACAGAATGTATTTTTAAAGAAAATGCAACTTGAAAATTCATAGAATTATGTACAGTCTGTATATACATATTTTAAATAAGGTCATGAAGCTCTGAAAAGACAATACTTAAATTACAGCAAAATGGCCAAAATTGTGGCCAAAGTGCAGGACCTGACATTTGACCTTATTGAAACTCATGAAGTTGGCCTGGGANCATTGATTAAAACTCTCTGGACTCATCCGTCCAACCAGTTTTTTACCCAGGAAAGTGTATGCCCATCCAAGCCAAGAGCAGCTAATTTCTCTAACAGAACGCTGTGGGAAACTGTCAAATGCCTACTAAAGTCAAGATAAACAATATCCAGAGCCTTACCTTCATCCAAGAAGTGGGTTACACTGTCATGGAAGAAGATCAGGTTTGTTAAACAAGACCTGCCCTTCATAAGCCCATGCTGACTGGGCCTGATCAACTGTTTATCCTGCATGTGCTGTATAATGGAACTCAGGATGATCTGCTCCATCAGTTTCTCTGGTACTGAAGTCAAATTGACGGGCCTGTAGTTCCCCAGATCATCCTTCTGTCCCTTCTTATATATGGGTGTTATATTGTCTGACTTTCAATCTGTTAGCACCTCCCCAGTTGGTCAGGACTACTGATAAATGATGTACAGTGTCCTGTTGAGCACCCCTGCCAGCTCTCTCAGTACTCTAGGATGTAACCCATCTGACCCCACAGATTTATGCACAGTGATGTTGAGCAGCAGGTCATGGACTTGTCCTCCTGAATTGTAGGGGGGACATTGTGTTCCTGGCCCCTATCTCTTGGCTTGGGGG
>VWZY01012287.1:54602-75488 GCA_013399075.1 Chloroceryle aenea | reverse complement strand
TTTATTATTTTATTTTTATTTCTATTTTTATTAAGTTCTTAGATTTTTCTTAGAAGAGTATTATACTTTTAGTTAAAGTAAGGAGAACTCTTTCCAAATCTCAGTATGTGTTTACTTTTAGATTTAAGTTGGGAGACTCGTGGAACACTTTTAAAACTTGTAACAATATTTTCCTGTTACTTTATTGTGATCTATTTGTTGCTTTCTACCTCTTACTTGTTATTTTCTGTCCGAAGTATATATATGATCTCTTTGTAGAAATGATTGATATAAAAACAATAATCTAGCCTTCTATGCTGCCTTTAATACCATTAAACACTTCAACTTCTGTGTCTTCTATTCCCAGTGTCACATAGACCCCACTCCCACCCTAACATCAGTTCAACACAAATACCATTATCAACAGGAAGGATGTGGATGCAGACTGACTACCAGCAATTGGTTGAGTTTACACCATGCTCTTAAGAAGGCTTAATACCACACCAGTCTTTACCCATGTGAACATTTTCAGTTAATCAACAGAATCACGGGAAATTCATGCATGTATAATATTAAATACCTGGTTTACTGTTGCTGAATCAAAGATTTATCAAAGATACTCACCGATTTCAGACAGAATTTGGTGCTAAAGGCACCACTTCTAGTTTAAATTTTCTATTTCTATGTCCTTTCTTCCCTTATCCCTTTTAACACCTCTTTAGTCACCCAAAATTCTGCTGAACAGTAAAAAGTTCATGGGAAAGAGTAACGATGCAACTTGCTGACTAAAAGTATCATATTGATCAAAATGTATATAGCATTCTGGTTTCTTGCTAACTATTGCAATTCTTTATGTTCATAGATCTTCCATAATAAAACATACTAGAAGAATATACCAGTGTCAACTAAGTATGCAAGGATAGAAAAAGTATAAATGGTTTTGGAGAAAAGCAGTCTCCCATACAATTTTCTGACTGAAGATCGCTATGACAGTGTCTGAGGGTACCTGCAGCGGTTTCCTGCAAGTGGTGCAGGGTAATTACATGGAGGGTCTGCAGTGTTGACATTCTGCTGCATTTGTGCATGTTGGCACTCAGAGGAGGAAATTCATCTTGATGTTAATGGGTTTGGCGTAGAACTTATATTATCATCCTCCTCAAGCTAGACATCTGAGAACAGGAGAAAACCTCTGCAAAGCATCATTTTGAGGCACTCAGGATGAAGAATTTCTATATGTCCTTTCTTTCAGATTCACTGATATCAAGTTCACTGATAACAAGAACCTGGCTGTGTTCATCCCAATCTTTACCCAGTTTGGAAGGGGAAGATGGCAATCCTGGTATCTCTTTAGTGAACACAGCTTGATAGTAAAGACTGATGAAATTTCTTTTGTATTGGTAGCTGGAAGAGAAATGGAGGCTATATCCCAGTTCTCTGTAACTTTAGCCTTCCTTACTGTGATTTATGTTCCCTAAATGTTATGTCATTTACAATAAACAGTCCACACACATGTTTATGTCTATGGGTCCATGTGTGTCTGTTTACATGTATTTATATAAAAGACATTTTGAAGGATAATGTTAACAGTAAATAGTGTGAACGTGAAGAATTTTCTTGTAAAAAAACATATTTTAGGTGTCAATGGAACTGTTTGAGTTATACTAGCTGACATTATTAATCTATCTGACTAATAAAAAAAAAATGGCCTTATGGCCAGGATAATTTCAAATTTGCAGTCATTCCAACATCTCTTGTTCTGTTTAATTTTCAGAGGCTGATGAGGTTAAACAGATTTCCTTCTCAGATGTTTTAGGAAAAGGTGAGAGGGAGGACAGAGCTAATGATTTCACATCCTAAGGGCAAAAATCTCTAATGCATGTATTACATAAATTAGAAATGTTATTTTTCCAATTTATTGAACTAGCTGGCATAAATTTAACAGAATATAGACTGCAAATTGCATTTGAAATGTCTTATGACAAATCATGAAATGAGTTGTTAATTTCTGTTGGACTTTTTACCACCAGTTGACTTTAATTATTTTGACACTTCTGCAGTAATACTTTGAAATAGAAATAAATTTACAGAAGAAGTAATAGCTGGTTTTCCCATCGGGGATAAAAGTAAGATGTAGTACTTTCCTAAAAATGAATCAAAATAAACCATCTTTACTATTAAACTATTTCTATATGTGATGTTAATATTTGAATTAAAAGTTCTTACCAGAGACTGAGTGAAGATCCTGAAGGAGGAAAATGTAGGAGTTTCAGATCAAAAAAAACTACATTAAAGGTTAAACTCTGCACTTTGATTGTTTATATGCCACATCATTTTTATATAGGTAAAATCATACTGAAACAGTAAAGGAAAATGTAGATTATGGAGTTAGAAATTTATCATAATAACATTGTTACTATAAAAAATAGTCACTTGTATGTCCTCCTCATTATAATTATGGACAGACATGTACAATTAGTGTTTTGTTGAGAAGAAGGGCCTTTTCTTCTACCAGCTACATGGTGTCAGGTTTTTTTTAAGATTCCAGAGATTTGGAATCTTCTGCAGTCTTGAGACTCATTTACAGATATGAGCAACTGGACTGCAGTGGTGAAGCCTAGGAGGTTAGTAGGTAATAACATCTTGTTTTAACAATATATACATGGTTACATACATATATAGACTTATATACACATAATTATTCTGGCTTTGCAAGGAAACCATTTTTATGCTATTATCCTTCTTACTTTGTTGGAAAGGAAAAATTGAGCAACCTAAAATGCAGTGCTACTAGGATTTATTTTTTTTTTTAAGTTAATGACATTTTCTTCAATAAAAGACAAATTTAGGAATAGTTTTCTGTTCATAAATCATGTAAAAGTTTGTTGGGTTTTGCTTTTCTTTTTTTGTGGTTTTTTAGTGTGGTGGTTTTTTAAATTTATGATGGGCCACATTGTCATCAATCTTCTGTCTATTTTCTTCAAGATTTTGATTGTAAGAAATTATGAAAGAAAACAAAAAAGAAGGAAAAAAAATATTCATACTTATATGAGTTTGCACTGGTAGATCGGGAAGGAAGAAAGGTGAGAAATAATATAATTTAATTTGTAAGACCTGTTCTTGCCTCTAGCTAACCAATCAACTTGAGCAGTAGGAGTAAAGACCAAAAAAACACTAACTGGCAAAGTCACAAAGATAAAAATGGAGTCTGACACTGAGCCTTATACACTTTTAAGTTCATTGGACTACTTCCAGAAGTGACATACAAAGTCTTTCAGATACTTTTGTGCAAATATACCCATCTCTGAGGACTGAAGTCACTTTCTTTTTTCTCGCTTTGTTACATGAAAAGGCAGGACCACAAGGAAACAACCTTGACAAACACCAGTGTGCAAAATCCTACCAAAAACCTAATCTAAGATTTTAGGAGCTCTCTGATTTACCTCTACTCAAAACTAACAGGTGAGAAACACAGAACTTTAACACTCTGTGCTTCTGCCATGATTGCCAGGATCCATGCTCTTTCCTCTAATGTAACTTCTACTCATTCATGGTCCAAACTTTAGGAATGGCAGTCAGGCACTGAAGAGACTGTTGCTCTCAAGGGCAGAAAAGTCCCGAGAGCAGATATACTTGACTAATGGAGCTTGTTAACTTCAAAAGCACGTGTTCGCATCTTGTTCCACGGGCAACAGAGGCTGATGATCCTTCATCATAAATTCATTGACCATAAGAAGAATATTATATATTTTGGGCTAAAGACATTATTTTTTTTCAAACAAGCTCACCTTTCTTTCCCACATTTGTTTCAAGGGAATGATAAAAGATCTGATTAATTCAATCTTGAAAAATCCGTTAAAAAAGGATTTTATTTTCATGTGATTGATATATATTTGCCACAATGGTTTTTTGAATTTAAGATAACATGAAGTAGTCATGTACATTTTACTAATGTTAGTACAAATCATATGCAGGTCGTAAAATTATGTCACTGGTTAAGAGCTAGCATGTATTCGCCTTTTGTCATTTTTTGCTGTGTTGCTTCTGTCAATATCTAACAACTTAGAGAAAAGTAAAAACCTCCAGAGTACAGCTATGCAACAAGAAAGAAAAAGGTGTATATCTGTGTCAAAGATATAATTTCAAATTTATAATTTCTGTTAATTTATAACATAAAAGCTCAAGCCTTACTAATATCTTCATTTTTATTCTGGATAGTATGAACTATCTTAGTGCTACCTATACAGTCACACATAAACATAATGTCTTACAGCAACTGTTAAGGAATTACCATTCTCTTCACTAAATAATACTTCCTTTAGCTGATCTAACTTTTCAAATATTAGCTCCAGCAAACTTCCTCTTCTTACTAAGGGAGAGTTTAAAGTAAGAAACAAATTTTTTTTTCTATAGAATTTTTATTATGATAATTTTTTCTTTTTTTCAAATTAAAGTTAAAAGATTGATCATTTTCCAAACTAGATATTCCATCAGAAAAAAAAAAAAAAGAAACAAAAAACAAAACAAACACCTTATTTATTTTCCCCTATAAAGTGAGTCTGAATTCAGTTTTGCTTCTTATTCACCAGTAGTGAAAATAATCATCCCTTTTCCATGTAAAAATGACATGCAAAATCTTCCTTTGAACCTAATAGTTTTTAGCAGAGAGACCAGTCCTGCTATTTCTATACACATGGTTCTGAGATCTGAGCCTATGGGAGTTTCATACTTGGAAGGGTTTTAAAGTTTGCATCCATGTGGTAGAATCTCTCACAGCATGTCCTCTAGTTCATATGTTATTTCCCTGAGATGAGCAACATCTGGTGTAGGTGATTTATTATACAGCAACCCCTCAACTGCCTCCCCATCTTGCTGCAAATAATGCATAGTACTGCTAATTTCCTCCTAATTTGCTGCAGCATAAGCTAATGAGAAAATATTATTTTGTCAAATTCAAATCAAGCAAAACTTTTAAGAGCTCTCATTTACAGTGACTAAGATGTCTGCCACATATATAGGTATGATGTGGTTGCCAATTCCACAGATTTCTTTCCACTGTTTTTCTTTGAATTCCAACAGGTTTCTTGTACACCTAAATATTCCACAAATCCATATCAGCACCTATGCACATAGTATGTGCATCTTGTGTTCATTTTCACCTACTTGGGAGAACAATTCATGCACTGATATCTGGAGAGGTTCTTTTAAAGAAATGATGATATAAACCCTGATGGAATTAGGCATATTATGTTGACACAACTCTATAATTTACTGGTTTTTTTTTGGTACTTATCCGCACAATTTGTCCATGAGATAAGTTTTTTATATTTGGATCTCTTTTATTTTAAGTCTTCCAAAACAAACAAAACCCTTCCCCTGCATCCCCCCAAAACAAACAAACAAACAATCAAGCACAGCAAACAGAACAAAAATTTTAAAAAGGGCATTAAAAGACAATTGTATAGAACTCCAGATGGATAAATTTCTTTGATAAATTACAGAGAGGACTCATATAGCTTGTTCATTGGAAATCAATAAATATACATTTTCGTGTAGATGATTTTTAACTGGCTACAACCACCAGGTTTCAAACATCCTATGAGCATGGAAATCAAGACAAGAGAGAGAAAAAAAAAATCTTGTAGAATAGATGCATTACTGTTTCAGTCTTTGGTCTGCAAATGCATGATTTTAAAGATACCATGCTTAATTTGTACCAATTATTCATTAAACCTAATATAAAGTCATGTTCTTTAATTCTTTAAACTTCTTAACATGGTCAGTAAACCTTTACTGTCTTGGATACAACATTTATATTTTGTATTATTTCCAATTTACTTTAATGTCTATGTCAAGCATATTTTGAAGGAAATTGTACTTTTGAAGGTCTTCTTATTGCTATAGGCTCAAGACATTATTCTTTGATAAAATATCAGAAGAATAAAAAAAACATAAAAGAGACAAAAAGGCTTGTAAAAAATCCTTTTGAAATACTGCAGCAGCCATGCATTTCTGATGGACTGAATGCTAAGCACAGAATTTACATAAGTCCTGTCAAATCGGATAAGAAAAGCATTCTTTTTTCTCTTTAATTACAATAAGCTAGACAGTGAAGCACCAGCACTACTCAACACGTACATTCTTTACCCATTACAGTGATACTGAATTATCATAACAGAATAAAATATGTATATCTAAACAGTAAAAGATTGTGTTGAAGGATTATATCAGATAAGGTGTTATTACATTATTTTACCCACTCTACAGAAGAAGAAGGAAAAAGACAGCTGCACCTTTTCATGTTAGCAAAGCTGCTGAATTACATATCCAAGTATTTCTGTAAAGCATATTGGAAGGTTAACATAACAGAAGTGTTTTATTATAACTACTGGGGATGTCTCTTCTGCTTCAGTGGAAAAGGCACTTTCTATTATAGATCTTTCCTTTTCTTTTTTCCCTAATTCTATTCTTAAAAATACTGCAAAGTGTATTTGACCTATGGTAATATTTGCTACAAGTTATAAAAGCTATACAAAACCAAAATAGCACAATGAATTAATACCATATGAAAATAGCATTTATTGGCCTAATGTGAACAGCAATCCATTTTCCACTAACCTGAATAATATGTAGCTGGGTTAATGGATAAATCTAGAAAATATGCAGCATCAATATTAGTAAACTAAGCATCAATGGGTAATATTACCATCCACTGGAATTATACCATCTTAGCTTTAAACTGCTCAAATGGCTCCTGGCACACGTTTGTCCATATAACATTGCAGTCTGCCACAAAATCCCTGGAATAGCTGGACAGTAAGTGTGGGACGGAGACCATTAGCAATAGAAAATGTTATGTGGCCAGTGGAAATAGCTCTTTCCAGACTGGAGAGCTCCTGTCCTCTGTGTATCTGCAAAGAACCAGTTTTGGTGAGACAGGCTTGTGAACATTGTGTCAGAAATAGCCATGACAGATCCAGTTTGGCTCCTGCAGTCACTTGGGTTTCTGCCCTATTTTCCCCACATTTGGATGAAGTGACTCATTAAAGCAAGACTGTGGCCTTGACAGCACTGAGTGTCAGCTGATCTCTAGCACTGCACCAGAATGCACTCTGGGAAGTGCCATGGCACTACTTCTGCCTTTAATGGGAATGGAAAAGCCAGTGTAAAAGACTGATTCTTGGGAGCTGGCCTGGCCTGGCTAGAGAGCTCAGCAAAGCCACTTGGATTCATCTGCCTCAACGGGCTTAGATCCAGCACCTCAGTGTTCAGGGCACTGTCTCTACATGATGCCAGTTTACTCCTAGTTGCACTTTCCTACTGAAGATCCAGATGGCCTGTAAGCTTTGGAAGTGGTACAGCTGCCCACACAGGTCTGTACCTCCATTAACTTGGGCAGGTCTGAGCAATTTCTGGGCAATCGACTGCACTATTAACACATTGGATGTGTTTCCTAATTTACTATTCCAGGTATATGAATAGATGCGAAAAAAAGCCTTGGTCTTTGCTCCCCTTCTTCCTGAGTTAAGGAAGTTTTCCAGCACAGGTTTGAGTAACATGATAAAAATGTGATAGTATTCTGGCTATCACAAGGTTGCCTAATCAAACAGATCATGACCACTGCTGAGTGGACTTCTCTCTTTACCTTACCTGAAAAGTCCTAAGCAGATTCAGAAAGATTTGGAGAAATAATGAGTAATATGGTAATATATAGCACAGAAAGGAACATGGAATGGTCTTGTGGATGTCCAAATTAAATGAAAATTTGTCCACAGTAAACAAATACCAAACTCCATATACAGGAGTAACATAATGTTAACCATATTCCAGGTATTCTCTGCACTCGTTCCTAGCTTATTTGATAATAAATAAATCAGTCATAATTTGCAATTGTTCATAAATCTATTCTGGGAACATTTGCCGGTTGCTGCTGTTCTCAAAACGGTAATAACATTGTCCCTACCAGTAGGTCTGTCTGATCTACATGGTGTTTTTCACATATTTCAACAAAAAACTAAAGCCAAAAAATCATCATTAGGTGGTGACTTCTATTTTATTTTTGGCCACTGTCATATTAACCAATAATCAAATCCTTTCCAGAAAAAAAAAAAAAAAAAAAAAAACAACAAACCCAACCTGTAAAGAAAATACTTTCCTGGCCTCTAAATATTCACAGAAATACATTTTTGCATATCTGTGCATTAGGTATAGTTGCCTTACAGGCTACATGAGCTTGGAATGATGGTAAACTGCAGTAGTGTGGTCAGATGACCTATTCACCCTTTGCTCTCACAAAGTATTTGTACAGGAGAGTTTATAAATGAGTGATTTAGAACTAACAGTATTTGATACAACTCTTTACAGGAATTAGGGTTGTGAACAGGAAGTTTCCAACTGTAGAAGGTGAAAGAAGACACATGGAGAAATGCAGAAATATTAGCAGTCATTGGTGGGAGGAAATGAACTGATTAGGCTCATTAATAATATACACACAACCATTTTGCCAATTATTTCCTCTGAACATAGAAGAGCTCTGAGTTGTGCTCTCACTCCAGAATAAATACTGTTATCTGTTTGGTGTCTGTTGTTATTGACTGTAATTTGAAAAAGAAACTAGACTAAAAACCATTTAAAAATACATTATTGATTAAAGAAAAGAAAATATTATTTTCCAGTACTACTGCCTCCATAGAACCAATATTATTAATGTTCTCAATTACACTGCTCCTTTCACCTCTTTACCAGATATTTTTTGAACTTCTTGTATATATTCTTGAATGTCTAAGTGAAATATTTCCAGGCACAAAGCTGTATGACCATTAGAAGTGTGTTTGAAAGAGTTGACCAACCTTTGTTCCTTGGATTATTACCTTTAACAATTTGAGATTTTTGTGGTATTGTTTTTTGGGCTTTGTTTTGTGAGGGTTGTTTTTTTTACATTTCAGATTAAAATATCTTCATTTTGTCTGTAAACCGATTATCTCACAGTGGTTTTATTTGGAAATAAAAGGTTGACATAACACAGAAATGCAGTTCTCTGTGGCATATTCTGCAATATATAGATTATGAAAGAGTTAGCCAAAGTAGTGAGTCCTTAAAAGTTCTGTATATCTTAAATCCAATTAATTTGGACAAGTTCCTTTGTACCATAACAGGGCTTTACATGTGGAAGAGATCATGGGAAATTTGAACAGGATTTTATTCTTAGATATATAAACTTGAACAAATTCTTGACAATGACAGGCCTATCAAAGGTCTATGGCCTCCAGCTGGGCAACATATCCCAGCCAGCCCCACAGCAGACTGATCCTTATGTGACTCCTTGGATGCCAATACAAACAATGTTAGAGCCAGTAGCTTTCCATGGTGCAGTCAGCCAAGTGTTCAGATGCTATTGCTAGAAAAATGTGTATCACAATGGAGCACCTGGATTTTGCAGCTGTAATGTTCAGTGTTTAAGCTGCAGTTAAACCTTCTCAAAGCATCTGAGATGAATACTGGGAATAAGGAAGACAAAATAAGTTCATTTGGAGAACCAGCAGAAAATAAAGGTAGGAATGCAGCTGCCAAGCATATACCATGTGGCAAAACCTATACACTGTTACATTTCTATCCTCATCTCCCATTCCTTTGTGTATTCCATCAGCCCAAGATTTAACCTTTCCTTTATTACTGTCAAGTCATACCTAACTGAGGGGAATTCGTTTCTTAGAGTACCTATCAACAGAAAATAAACCCCTAGCTAACAAAGTACCTAGCTATAATGACAAAAGTGTATTTTCCAGATGCGGTCTGGTTTCACAATAAGTAAAGAGTTCAGTGTTGCTGGTTGCAGAGCACAATATGTATGTGTGCCTGATGGAAATTTAAGCTGATTTTTTTTAGCAGAGCAAAGTAATCTGTAAAAGTTCAATTGTGGGAAAACGTATGTATTTGGCAGTGCAATATTTAAAAAAAAAAGATAATTAGTCCTTTTAAAATCTTTTGCAATAGACTATTCTTCTGGTTTCTCCATAAAATATGGATTTCCTACAAATGTAGCTCCTTATCATTAGGTTTTAGTAAGTAACTTTAAAATTGTCTCATGAATTCATACATGAATCTACTAGAAGATGACAACATTCCCTTCATCCTTCCAGTGTTTGAAATATTGTGATAAAATAATAGCTTTATAATATGCCATAACACTTCCTCAATAACAGTTTCTAGAAAAATTACATAAGTGTAATGTGAGCTGGAAGAAGAGGGATTAGTGAAAGCTCTCTGAATAATATCCTGTCACATTCTACCCAGGATATTGAAAAAATACTAGAGAAAGCAGAATGTGAATAGGATTATTAAAACACACCTCTACATTTATAATCTTGTACAACTGAAATTCGTACATCAAAGATGACAGATGCATAGGAAGTGCTTGGATTTTCAGGTAAATTGTTATTCAGAACAACTGCTTATGACACATACATATCAATTTCTTTATCCTACTATGTCCTAGAGTAGGTTCACTGATTTCAGTGAGATATTTATTTCAGGAAATAAACTTATCTGTTGAATGGTGGTGTGATTTTAGCCAAATCAAACAGTTCACTTAAGGCAAGTGAAAACAACACTCTGGTACAGGGAGGGAATCTTTGCAGCCTTCTGTCTATTCATTCACAGTAAGCAGTTCTAGTGACATCACTGTGATAATGATGGGATGAAGAGGCAATTTAGAACAAAACCAGACAATGGTCTGGGCTACTGGGCCTGATGTGACATGGGAAAACATCTCATGAAGGCAGAATGAAACTATCTCATTTCAGAAGAAGTGCCTTGTGCAAATAGGAAGAGTCTTGTGGCTCTTCTGGAATACTGCAGGACCACAAAACTTCCTTACTCTCCCATCTTCCCTATTCTTTGCAGTCAGGCAGCTTCATCAAGCAGCATTAAGTATTAGTTATATCTGCCTAGTCTGTATTCTTAGAATCACACGTCACCTGATGCTTAGTCCTGACAGGGACCTCTGGGACTACCACTGCAGAAGACCCGCAGGCAGGAAGAAGAGTTGAGCAAGAATCTAGGACTGTAAAAAATAATCTTTGCAACAAAGCAGAAATTTAAAAATAAATATATTACAAAATTAGAACAGAGAAACACATTGTCCATTTTTGTTACTGTGCATACTGGAGTGGATTTGTGCAATGTTGAAAGCTCTCTTTTTTTTTATTTAGACTTCCTACAGCTTATACCAGACTGTATATGTTACACCTGAGGCAGGGATTTTTTAGCTGTTGCAGTGATTTTAGAAGTCACAGAATTGTGTTCTACATTCATTTTTTTTACATTTAGGCTTCTTCCTCAAGATAGATATCTTTCTTCTGTATTTTGTAGCATAAAAGTGGGGCTGTTTGTTGCTGAAAAATCAGCAAGGGTGCTTACTTCTGTGAGTGATGTTACTCACTTCACAAACTCAATTGTTTAAACACAGTTGGGGTGTTGTGTAGAGATTTTATTTTACTGCTGCCTTACTATCTGCCATTACAACTTTGTCATTGCAATTTTCATGTTCTTGGTCTAGAAAAAGCACAGATAGGGTTCAAATACAAATTTTTAAAGCCTCAAGAAGCTTCAGAAAAGCTAAACACCACAGCGACTACCATCTGGCCTACTCCTACAAAATTTGCAGATGCTAAAGCAGCAAAAGAGTACAGTGAAAATCCATTACTAATAGCATTTAGGCACTCTTCTAGCAAGACAAAATCACTGAATGGGTGTCTACCAAAGCGATAGGAACTTCAGGATCTTCATGTGTTACAAGACTGTTAATTCATGCTTCTTACAGGTAAACCCTCTTTTATTTACACCTAGATTTAAACAGCACACTCAGAACTCTGTCTCTCCTACTAGGGTATGCTGTGATGCCTAATAAAAAAAAAAAAAAAAAAAAGCAAGGATTGCTTTCTTAACTAAAAGAGCACATAAAGTTTGCTATCAGACCAAATTCAGAATATTTATAAGGAAAATTAGAGAGATGTTAAATCCTCACAACCACTGTAAACTATCTCTGTTAACAAGCAGAACCCTGATGTGGACAGTAAGACCTGCAGTACTGTTCCAGACTGTTGACCTATTCCTCAGCTGTAATCCTAGTACCATTTTATGGTCAAAATTTGATAGACAAGTCAGATGAGAAGTCATTACTAGAAATGCTCAAAGTTTAAATACCATAAGAATAGATAGGTTTTGTCACTATTCTGGACTTGGGTTATGCATCCTCTAACATGCTATTTCTAGAAGAAGCAGCTGTTCAGTTTCTTAATTTTCCTCCAAAGCTTGTACAGACAAACTTCAAAACTTTAAAAGACAATGGTTATAGAGCTTCCACAGTATTTTGAGAGATAAAAGCAACTTTTTGCAAATCAAAGCAACGACCACAGAATCCATTCTTTACTTCAGGGTATGATTCAAGTTTCTTTCAGGCATAAGAAAGAGGCAAATTTATTGTTTATAATCACAGTGCTTGCTAATTTGTTTTTTTTTAATAGGAGTTGAGAATTTTTCTAAAATGTTTTTCTGCTAGAAAGCATTTATTTTTTCAAAATAAGGAAAAGATCAGAAATGTTTGTATTTCTTTTTTTTTTTTTTTTTGATATATATATCCTAATAGCCAGAGATTTAGGACACAGATTTAAGACAGTATTTCCTAATAATAGAATTCTTCCTTGTATGAGAAACAGTATGAGCATAGCACTTGATGATAGCAAACATTATCTGCAGTATGGTGTGGACAACATTTAAGTTCTAGGTTCAGTGCAAGCAACTTAGGATAAAAGGCTGTTCTCTGCTGCACAGGATTAGTTTGGTTTTTTTTAGATTGTCTTCTGAAAAAAAAAAAAAAAAGTCTTCTTCACATGTTGGAGTTAAACCACGTGCATAAAACATAAATCTTGCATGTATTCCTTTGTAAACCTAATTATCAATTTTCAGGCTGTCTTTTTCATTTAAGTAGTTCATTAATACTATGTTGTAACTTGAAATGCTCCCTAAATTCAAGTTGCAATGTTCTGTTTGAAGGAAAGAAAGTACCAAAGGTAGTCCATTTCTTCTTTGGTTCTTTCTATCTTTTGTATCGGAGCAGGCAGGGAAAATACCAACTTGCTAAATGATCCTGTACTGCAGATATATACATGTTCATACCTCATTTTCTCTGGACAGCTTCTGCTCCCTTATACAGAATCTTCAATTTTTATTTTTTTTTTTATAAGAAGAATAGAAGACACTGTTTTGCACAACTTCACAAGATAAACAAAGGCCCAAGGAGCTCCCCTGTCTCATGAAGGTAAAAGCAAGAAGACAACAGAAATTAGAAAAGCAAAAATCACATTGTGGTGAAATACTTCAGAAATCTGTAAAGGGATTTTCTCAGAAGTCTGAGATTTTCCCCTATTTCTTTGCCTGGGACAAACATGATGAATGTTTAATACAATGTAATGCATATGAATTGTTAAATAAAATTTATTTCACATCTTCCTTTCAGATAATCAGGAGGTTCTTCGATTCTATGAACACAGTTTCTTTCTGATTGCAACAACTCTTGCATTAAAGGTCTATCAAATTGAATTAAAGGTCTATCAAATGAAACAGGATGAATGTTGACATCAGGGATGAAAAAATTTGTATTTAAAAAGTGTGTATTAAAATATGCTTTTTTTCATTCAACTTCATAGGCTGAGAAATATGAAGAAAAAGATTGTATTATTGGAGATTCATATTTTCAGAGTTACACTGAAGAAATCTCAGCTAAGATGAAAGTTGTTCTCAGAAAGTACCTGCTGTGCAGATAAAGTTTAATGAGATTAAGGAATTGAAGCTTAAAAGTCTGTAGTAAGTGCCTAATCACAGAAATGTGTGTCCAAATTGTTCTTTCTCATATTTTCAAAGCCTTTCAGAACAGCAATGAGAACAAAATATAAAAAGTCAGACCTTTTCCTCTTAAATTCCATACTTGAATGAGTCTTCTTTATACACTGTGTATAAAGAAATATGTCCCAGGTGTCCAGGATTATTTGTACAAACCAGAACCATTTTGCAATATTGACACATTTTTGATGATTATGAAACTTAAATGAGTTCAGAAAAACATACATATTGTACAAAGTGCTTAAGACCCAGAGAAAAATTATTATTCAATTTTGGTTAAGATGTTCCCCACAAAGACACTATTACAGCAGGCAGTCCCTTCTGGCAATTTGAAATCATTGTGAATAAGAAATCAATCTTGCCTTCACAGATCATGTGCTATTACTGCTCTATCCCTTATCATAGAAAGATGTTTATCATCACCTATGAGAATTTTTATATGATAGATACCCCAATGCAGACAAAAATCTTTACCATGGAAATAGGAGGAGCTAGATTTAATAGCGAGACAAGCTAAACTTTGGAATTTCTGCATGGTATTATGAAACCTACATTTAGTTGTCTATATTATTTTGTGATAACTTCAACCGCAGTGCTATAACGACATTGTAAATTAACTCCAAGTGATACTGCTTAGAAAAAAAAAAATTAAAAAGTGTTGTTTTTAAAATACAGATCAAAGGTGGGAGAGTTTTCTTATATGAACCATAGCTACACTTGATAATTGATTCCTGAATCTGCTTAGGGTTAATCTAAACACTAAAAACCTAATCTAAAGCCATAATTCTTAGCTTTAGTCCACTCGTATTAACTGAGTGGCTTTGCTTCGGGCCTTATCTAAATAAAATGCAACTAATTGGAGATCTGATCAGAAAATAAAGCCATACAAAGGACAATTCCCATTTTTTTAATTTGATGGGACATAAGTGCATGTAGAGCATAAGAGCAGAGAGTTGCAAACAAATGCATAATAGAACTTAGAAATGAAAGAAATTCAAACATTTGAAACAATTAATTACAGGTAACTTTGCAGTGAAAATATTATGAGAAATTTCCTTTTTGTTTTGTTTTGTTTTGTTTTGTTATTTTATTGTTTTACTGTATTCCTATAATGGGATAATATATCATAAAATGATATTCACAGTCTTGGTCAGGGTTGTTGAATAATTAGTTTCTTTAGCACATATATATCTTTAAACTTGCAACAGATTCCTCCTGTGCATCCATGCACCTTGAGGATTCTGTTTTTTTAAAAACAAATATTCTATCTTAAGTTAATAACAGACAAATGTTCATATCATTATATGCAATCGTTAATGAGATCAATTTAGGGTGGTCAGGAGTTGTAAAAAGAGGTTGGAAATAGATGAATGAAATGTGAGTTGAACTGCCTTAGTATTCACCTAAAAAAGACACTTTCACTGCATCTTTTTCTTAAAAGTGTGAAATAGCTTTGTAAGAACCCTTGCCATTTCAGAGGAAAACTAGTCTTGAAAAGATTAATCCTGGCCAAAATCTGCAGTTTTCAGAGAAGCAGGCATTTAGAGTTACAATTTGAGTCATAAATCATACTGTATAAGCAAAAAACTGTTAGCATTTTAATCTGTTCATTGTCAAATTCTGCCAATGCAGGACAAACACGGCCATTTAATAGAAGTGGAAATCTTAAAAACAAAAAGAAAAGAAGATCTAAACAGGGAGTAATGTGTAAGAATACTTCAAAACAGTAATTGAAAAGTGAGGTGATGTTGCTGTGAAAATGATAATCGATGACCTCTTTGCTACACAACATTTTCTTTATTTTTGTTGAGATATTGGCTTTCTATAATGCATTTACATAAAAAACAGAGTAGAATTTTTGCTGATAAGTTCCTGATCATTTTTAATTTCAGTAGACAGGTGGAAATTTCAGTGTATGCTCAGCTCCTGACATAATAAGAAATGATAGATTATAGAATCCAGGAGAAAACAGCTAATTCTGAACTCCAACTAATAACTTATAAATAAGTCTACTAAATCTTTTACAGTACCTGAAACTGATAGTGTGTCTCCACTATGGGGAATATGTCTTAAAATTTCCACTTATTGAACACAATATCCTAGAGGTATTTAAAAGATGTATACTTGTGTCACTTAGGGACATGGGTTAATGTGGACTTGGAAGTATTATGCTTATGGTTAGACTTGATGATCTTTTTCAACCTAAATGATGCTATGATTCTATAATAGTATTCTGTGCACAATATTTTTATATTTGAAACACTTTAGCTTACATCAAAGACTTCTGAGAATTATATAAACCTCTTCTTTGGGCAGTTACAAGTGGTAGTTAAAAAGAAATTAGATTTAATATGGATTCTTAAACTTGTTTAGATCCTGTTGCAAATCAGAATGTGGTTTATATTTATCTGTAAGAAGTCAATAGAAAGAGATCCCAGACTAATTTTCAAAATGTTCATACAAATGTTATAACAACATAATCATAAGTAGCTGAGCATTATGCCAAAGCAGTCATGGTATGTAAGTGCACTGTGAATATGTGTCAAGGTGCTGGCTGTTGGGGAAATGTGGGGGTTACCTCTGCAGAGAAAGACCAGGGGATGCCATATGCTGGATACAGACTGGTCCAGACGACTTCAAAAGACCCATCACAGGACATGGCTGAACCCATTAGGCAAGCTAGGGGTGCCTATGGGAAAGGGTATTTAAGTAAGGGTGATAACACCAGAAAAAAGAGAGGAAGAAGAAGTATAGTGACAAACAGCAAAGGAAAGAGAGCACAAGGAGGAGGAGGAAGAGAGGAGAAGGAAGAGGAGAAGAAGTAGGCAGCAGTGGCAGTGGAGGAGGAGAATGAGGAGGAATAGGATGACGATTACTACAACGATGACAACGACAAAGACAAGGACAAGGAGGAGGTGATTCAGATGCTGGAGCAGAGATTGACATGAATGTCAATGGAAGACAAATGACGGAGCAGAAGGATATTCCTGAAGGAACCACATCTGTAGAGAGTTCACAATGGAGAAAATGAAAAGTGTGAAAGGCAAGTAGTGGCAGAAAGAAACCATTATTTATTAACCATAACTTCCTCTCACCAACTCCCCACAGGTCATAGAGGAACAAGGAGACTGGAGAGAAGCAAGTGAATTTAAATCTAGGAAAGAGGGGACAGAAGGTGTTCTAATGTTCAGCTCTTTGTTTTCTTACTACCCAAACCTATTTAATTTGTGATAAATTAAATTTTCCCCAGTTTTAGTCTGTTTTGCCAGTGATAGAAATTAGTAACTGTTATTATTATCTTCACCTCAACTTGTGAGTTTTTCATCCCATTGTCTTCCCCTGTCACACTGCAGACTGGGAGTAAGCATCTGACTCAGCATTTGACTGTTTGCCAAGGCTAGTTCACTGCAGTAAGCAAAATTCCTATGTGCTTTGACCATATTGAAATCACTATAGGTCACTCAGAACTTGTAGAGACATGTTTATTTATCTATCAGCTCCATATTTGATGCCTCTTTTGCTGTAAAAATACAAAATCAACAAAAATAAAACAGCCCTCATTCCTCTTCAGACATCAGGAATCATAGACAGACACAGAGTCATAGAATCATAGAATAATTACTGTTGGAAATGACCTTCATAATCATATAGTCCAATTATCTACTAAATATTATCAGGAACACTAAACCACCTCCTGAAGTGCCACATCTAGACATTTCTTAAACACCTCCAGGGATGGTGATTCAACCACCACCCAGGACAGCCTGTTCCAATGCCTGCCTAACCATTCTCTCAGCAAAAAAATTTTTTGCTAATATGCAACCTAAACCTCCTTTGTGATGAAGGGAGATAAAATAATTTATAATAGTCAATTAAGAAAATGAGTTCTAGAAAACTTGCTTTAAAGTGAGTGATTATTAAAGATAGGCATTTATTTTAGTAGCAGGTTTAAAGGGTGTAATATTTTTCATGATTTAGAATGAAGTCTGAAGCCTAAAGACTGACTGGTACAGAGGACCCTACAGCACCAATATAAAATAGTTGGCAAGACTAAGGCTACAGATCTTCTTTATGATGGTTTATTATTCAGTCATGTATCTGTTTTTTCAACAATGGCTTAGTTTCTATATTTTCTGAAAATTTAAATAAACTTTGAGAGTGTTGCTGCTTGAACTGTAAGGCCTACAGATACATTATATAGTGTTTGGAGAATTGTTTAGATTTACTGTGTGAGTTAGCAGTAGACACATCACAGAACACATGGGACACTTTTAAAGCATCATTATTATTGCTGTTTATTGGTGTGGGCTTTTTGCAGTGTAATGTACTGCACGGCAGAGTAATTGCTTTCAAAAGAACAATAAGTATCAGCCCCCAGTGAGGGTGTTTTATGGAAAAATGTGTCTAAAATTAACAGGCAGTGATACATTTTTCCTCTAGGTTCACTTAGCTATTTTAGTTTTATCTCATTTTATATTTTTTATGCTTGAAGAAATCTTTTCTATTAACTTTGCTACTTTAACAAAGCCAAGTCATAAATTCAGGTAGGTTTATCAATTCTTTCACCATTATGTTTATCTGGCTTTTGTTAGTGAACAGCAAATATACACAAATATCTCATTACCATACGTTCAAGAGGTGCAAGTGCATAAAATGGAACTCTTATCCTATAATGAAATAAATATGGTGCAATTTAAAAAGCATTTAAACATTTCAGCAGGAAACACTAGTTTAAGTCAGAGTGCTTGTATCCAATGGCCATGTAAGCAGTTTATGGAGAGCTTAAGAAGTACTAGCACCTCATAACCAAGAGCATAAAGGGGAAAAAGGAGACTTGCATCATAGTTTGTTTCCTCTAAGTGGAGGTTTATTGGTGGATGAAACCCTTGGGGATTATTGGTGGATAAAAAGTGGAATCAAGAGAAGTATGGCTAACAGGTGAAGAAGTGTAATTCTTCCCCTCTGTTCCACTCTCATGAGGCTCCATCTGTAGTACCATTCTCAGCTCCAGGGCCCCCAGCATAAGAAAGACACAGACGTGCTTAGGCAGGTCCAGAGAAGGGCCATGAAGGTGATTAGGGGACTGGAGCACCTCCCCTGTGAGGACAGGTTGAGTTTGTTTAGCTCAGAGAAGAGAAGGCTCTGGGGAGACTTTATAGCAGCCTTCTATTACTTAAAGGGGTCCTACAAGAAAGCTAGAGAGAGACTGAGACATTCTATAAAATCTTCATAGATAATATACAATCCAAACTATCAGGTATGTTCATGATTCCACCATCTGATGAAAACAGGTATCTCAGATCTGAGGATAATTCAACACTTGACACTACTAAACATCCCAGAAGCCACTCATTTTCGTTTATTTGGTTTGGTTTTATCCACCAAAATTTGCAAATACTGCTGCTTTAGTCTGAATTTTATGACTTCAATTAAAAAATTAATTTCTATCATAACATTAAGAATAATTATCTGAAAATACAAACAATAATATAATACAATAATAGCACTTCCTTCCCATTTCCTAGCTTTCAATTAGAATAAACCAAAATGCACCCTAGACATAAAAATTATTCTTGATAGGCTTTTTCTTATTGACAAATGAAACATTCCTTAATTATTTCCTTAGAACTTGTGATAATTCTTATCATATTTTTTCCTGTGAAGTTTCTTTTTATTTTGGTTTGGTTTGGTTGTTTTTGTTTGTTTTTTTTTTCCGAGGGGGCTTTTGGGGGTTATTTTTTTGTTGTTGTTTTTCGTTTTTTGTGGTCTTTTTTGTAGAAACAAGACTATGTCTTTTCCTGTTGAAATCCTGCAGTTCGTCAGCTGCACAGTGGGTGAACAGAGAAGGAATAGTAAGTGAACAATCATGTTATTAAATAAGTAATAAAGTAAATACATTTAAATATAAAACACTGTCACATAGTATTTTATATATGTAGTATAGTAATGATTAAAAATAGTAATTATGTATATACTTATAATAATTATATATATATAATTTACATCAGGAAGCAGAATATACATAGGACTTGCAGTCAAACAAGCTTTGGAAAATCAGGTCATTTTAATTTTTAGTGGCACTCAGAGAGTCCTTAAACTTTACCTGAACCATTATTTCACATAGTTGTAAAAAGGAATATATAAAATTAAAATGAAAGGCTGCTACTACACATGTACAGTGACTTGCTAATACACTAATCTTTCACTACTACATAATTTGAGAGATAGCTCTATGACAGACAGTCAAAATAGGAAGCAATTAGTGTGATAAGTAGAGAAACAATGTCCTTGAAAGCATCTTCTTATGTACTGCCAAGACACTGTTTCTGGATAAGAGTTTAATAACTGCCTCATAGGTTGATTTAATTTAATTAATGTAGTCACTGGAAAATACTGTCAATAAATTTAAATATTTCCACTATAAGACACATTTTAGGAGATGTCTTGTTGTTACAGTAGAATTCGCCTCAGTGTAAGCAGCGTTTCCAATTACTGCTTCTTAATAATGCCAAGCTCTGAAAGCAAATCACACAAACTATCATTCTCTTTAGTGTGTTTTTATTTCTGAAATATTCACCATATGTAATCCACAGAGTTCAGCTATATGCTTTTCTGTTTTAAAACATATTTTCTTAATTCTTCAGTCCCAAGCAAAGAAATACTTGTGGTGGATTTGTTGTTTGACTGGTTGTTGGTGAGTTTTTTTGTTGGTATGTCTTTGCATATGTTATTCACATGGTTATTTATTTACAATAGAGCATTGTGACCAATAAAGCCTTTATGGGATGCAAGTTGATTTCCTTAACCTTGCTTTACCACCTTGTGGTAAAAAGTGGTCAGTGCTCAATCTAAAAGGAAAACATAAACATGTTTTCCAAGAAGAAAAGGAAAGGAAACGGAAATGGAAAAGGAAAAGGAAAAGGAAAAGGAAAAGGAAAAGGAAAAGAAAAAAAAAGAAAAGAGAAAAGGAAAGGGAAGGGAAAGGGGAAAGGGGAAAGGGGAAAGGGGAAA
>VWZY01012287.1:26325-51701 GCA_013399075.1 Chloroceryle aenea | reverse complement strand
TAATAAATCAAATATCCCACAGAACTTGTGCTTTAATGAGCTTACTTAAAATACTTTTCCAAGTCTGTTCAGTTCATGCCCATTTTGACCAGAGAGAATAAACATTAAAGATGGATTTAAAATTATCAATTAACATTGACTTTAATCATGGTTGTACAGAACCTGTATTTTATATTACTCTATATTTCTAAAACAATTTGTTTGCAGAAGTCTGTACAAATCAAGTATGTTATCCCTTACCGCAGCATGACACAGCAAAAATATGCTCTGCACTTATTTAAAACGTGTACTATTGGCCAGGGTTTCCATATTGGAAGGAAATTTTTTCATAAAATATGTGGACTGGTGTTCTCACTTCCATTAGTGTCTGTAAAATGCTAAGTATTAATCTGACAGTTAAAAAATCAAAGTAATTTCTGTCATCAGCATAGTATACTAGTATACTAGTAGAAAAGTATACTAGGCCAAAGTATTGGACACAAGGTGCATAAAGATAATTTTCTTACTAACAGTTCTGTAAGCACACTTTTATTATTGTGAAATCCAATTAAGTAGATTATTTCCTAACTCTGAAATATATTACACAGGTTAGCTATTTTGTTGAAGAATATCTATTACTTTCATACAGGCTTTCATTCTCTTCGCAGCTGTGTGCAATGACATTTCCTGTAGACAAAGCTAGAGACAGATGCTACTTAGCAGATTCCATAGTAACATCTGAGTAGACACAGTCTATATATTACACACTTGGCTAACGTTTTTGGTTTCTCATAATAAGACTACTATTGCTTAGTGAGGTGATTTTCCAACTAAGTCACTTTAAAATAATGAAAAGAAAGTAAACTAGGCAATAAAATTAAAGCACCAATAGTGCTATCCGAACATGTGGTTGTTTGTCACTATGTCTTTCTGAACAATTATGAATGGTCTTTTACTTTTTTCAAGTATCAGAAGCTTTAAACTTGTAAACTACTGCACATCAGCAAATGGGAAATTTTGTTATCAGAGGTATCACTTAAGTTCAAGAGCTCTGACCGGATTTATTTAGACATAAGCTTTGTAAATAAAAGTTCATTGCCACTCTAAGTCACCACTCCTAAAGCCATATTTTACATTTACATATTTTACTTTTCTAAATCCAGAGTGGGAGAAAATAGAGACAGGAATGCAAAATACCTAGAGTGTGTAAATACCATCTGCAGAAAGACATAAGAGAATACTGTTCAGGCTGGGATAATTTCTCTTTTCCATAGTTACTTCCAATTATTAGTATTTAAGAGAGAGTAAAAGAAAGTCATGCAAGCCTGAACAGAGCTCATAAGCATGTGGAAGTGTCCATACATTTGCAAATACATAATAGCCAGTCTTATCATTATAAAGCAGTAAAGGAATGTAATTTCTGCAATAATAATCCTTGCAGTTCTGATCAAAAGTTTGAAACATTCCATCAGTTCTAAACATATTTATTCAAACTGGCTGGCACTTAAGGATCCCTATTACAATTTAATTAACCTGATTGTTAGAGTTGCTGCAGCTGAACCTTTCTTCCCTGACAAATGCTCTGACTCACTCCACCCTTCCTAAAATCCATTGTGAACTTTTGTGACAGCAGAGGAAAAAATGTGTTTTATATTAAACTAAATATTAGACTATTGGGTTTGTCTTTTTAATTTCCATTCCTTGCCAGATCAAACACTTGAGCTTACTGTAAATCAGAAGTGTATATTTTTGAGAAGCTGAAGCTTACCAATGACAAGTTGGAGAAATGCACTATGTTCATCCTAAATGTTGCACTTAGCTTAAATAAATACTCTGTTTTTCATCGTCTATTGTAATGTACTGTAGTGTTTCCTTGGAGTACAATGACACAACAGTGAGAAGACACAGTCATAAAACATATATCCAGACTGCTTCAAAAGCAGGCTGGTCCCCAGTATAAATTATGGCAGGCAGAACACTTTTGTAACTTGTATTCAAATGCAAAGGACCATTGCAGCAGCCAGGAACAGCTGGAGCATAGGCAAACTGCTGTAGCACTTTGTCCTTTGTCACCTTTTTCTTATGCCATGTCCCAGCACCCTGCAGGCTGAGCCAGGAGGGTGTTTAGTGCAGGCTTTGCATCATCAGCTCTATAGTGCTATTGATCTGGGCCCAGCTCCAGGTGACTTATGGCTCCTTTGCATCAGCTGACCTACTGTAAATTGAGCAAGTTACTAGTTCTCACAGAGGTAACAAATCTGTTTTAAATCTTACAGTGTTGTACTTTAAACAAAGAGCCTAAGGAGATAATTACTGTGCTATTACCATATGCCTTACAAACCGTAAATTCATTTTTAGAAACTTCACAAAGGGATATAGGAAGAGCACACACAGTTAAGTGAAATAAATGTAAGAATTTAGGGAGACCTGTTGCACATTTTTCAGTGTTTATTACACTTTGGGCTTCATATTTATATATAGAAACTTTTCATAACACAACAGAAGGAAAACAGTTTGTGTTCAGGCAGGGAAATACTAAAAATAAGAAGTCATTCAGAAAAACTAAGTAGAGTTAGACATATAATTCACCTGTACCAATACAATACACAGAACAAAGAAAGGAACGTCTTTTTATAAGGTACCCAGTCAGAGCAGTAGGCAGAGATTAGTCAATTAAACTTAATGAAAGATTCTATTAATGTTAATCACAAGGAGATATTAAGCACACAATGGATGCAGTTGGCAGGAACTCCTGGAGACCATCTAGGCCACTCCCTTGCTCAAAAAGGGGTCAGCAACAGTAGGTTGCTCAGGGATGCATTCAGATGGATTATAAATCACTCCCAGCATGGAGATGTACAGCTTGTCATTACCAGGGCAACCTGGTCGAGGGTTTGATCACCCCCAGAGCAGAAAGATTTCTTCTGTTACAATAAAATTTCCTAATCTTTGGTTTGTGCCCATTGCCTCTTCTCCATTCACTGGATAGCATTGAGAGAAGTCTGGCTCCATCTTCTTTAGTTTACACCATCAGGTGTAAACTAAAATAAATATTGACAAGATCCCTTTGAGCCTTCTTTTCTCTCAGCTGTCT
The DNA here is from genome assembly GCA_013399075.1 of Chloroceryle aenea. Taxonomy (NCBI): domain Eukaryota; kingdom Metazoa; phylum Chordata; class Aves; order Coraciiformes; family Cerylidae; genus Chloroceryle; species Chloroceryle aenea. Next base: position 48,628 of record VWZY01012287.1, on the reverse strand, counting down.
CAGCCTCTCCTTGTGTGTTAGATGCTCTACTCCCACAGTTATCTCATGGCCCTTCACTGGACTCCTCACAGTATGTCTCTCTTTTGTTATTTGTTTACTCAGCCTGAAGTCCCTGACATTGTAGGAATCATATACATTTACCTAGTGCTAAGAAAATTCTGCCTGGGTTTCTTCTCCAGAGATCCTGTACACCAATTTTCCTTTTTCTACAACTACTGAAAATCTCCTCTGAGGAGCAAGTCTTTAACAGTGAAAAGGGGTAAAGGACAAGATTTTCTATGCATCTTGTCCCCCTCAGTCAGCCTAATGATTTGAGCAATAAAAACAGTAAAAGTTCCTTTTGGACGCCCTTTTTGGCTTCCCACAGTTCACACACTGAACTAGGACAAGAATTCTTTTTATACATTACATCTTCCAGGAAGACTAATCTTTAAAAGCTATTTTTTATTTCCCAGAACAATCTTGTGGTGCATATTTGTAGTAATTTTGAGACTTATAGAATCCTCTGAGATTTGTTTATATTGAATATTCACTGTTTCATATTAACCTGCCAGATTCAGCCATGGTGAAAAGACATCAATGGACTTTATCGTATAACAGGGCTGTTTTGTTGCAGTGTTATAGCCCACCATTTGTTAACATGAATTTGTTTTGCTCCTCAGATGTGGAAACTCCAGATTTCTGTGGTGTATCCATGACTCAGGGGCTTGGTTTTGTGCATTATAAGTAAATTCCTTGCTGCCTATTATGATTTATTACAGTGAGAGGTGTTGAAAGTTGACTCATGAAATCTGAAGTCTGGATTCAGACCAAAAATACCACAGGCACTGGGGATGCTATGAAAATAGGTCATTCTGTTGCCAAATATATATTAAGAAGTGCCCCCAAGATGTTAACTGTCATAATTTCAGACTCCAAAGGTTAAGAACTTCTATGCTATCTATTAAGAGATGTTTAGATTGGATACTGCTCTGTTCCTTATTTTACATAGTGCTGTGGTGCTCTGTGTTCTTTTTCTTCCCATTGGGCAAAATCCTAACAATAGAACTATAATGACAAAGTAAAAGAGTAAATAATAACTAAAAGAGTCATATTGTTGTTTTTTTTTCTGTTTTAAAGTATTTTGATTGATGAATACAAAGTAAATTACTTCTTGTATATAATTAAATTTAGGTTAAAGAAAGCATAGAAATATTTGGAAATGCCACAGTGACAATTATCTACTGCCTTCATGGATGTCTGTGTCAGAACCAAAGAGTGTTGTTTTAGATACACCTAGAGTGATGTGCCATCCATTCCTTAGCATTAGTACACTACAATACATAAATGGATGATAGAGTCACACTTGAGCTTGCATGTTCAGACATTTTGCAAAAGCAACATATGTTAAAATTAGAAAAATACTTTTCTCACACAAGCCAATTTAAGACTGTTGAGAACTCAATACGCTGGTTATTGAATTCTGAACTATTTGAGTAGCCAATGCATCACACATCAGAGTGTGATGTCAAAATTCTCTGATACATTTTACAGGAAAGAAAACATTCCAGATACTAATGTAGACAAAGCACTGTATTACGTTCTTTATGGAGGTAAAAAACCAGAAAGCTGTGCTAATTATCCAAAATCCTGTTCTTGCATTACTGAAATAAACAAGTAAGATCTACAGTTTTATTGCAATTTCATATTGTTGGAACTTAATTGTTGTCCTTAAATCCATGACATGAACAGAAGCATAAACATTGCTCTTCACATGACTGGAATAATATCATAAAAATTTAGGGTTTGAAGGTTTTAATGCCACTTGTGACAGTAGTTAAGTACCTAAATAATTTTAAGAAGGAACATAGGAAAGTCTTGAAATAACCTTAGAATAATAAAAAAAAAAATATACAAAAGAATATACATAGATTCATTCATCCTCCTTTTTCTGACATAATTGTATTAATTTCTAGAATTCTTAAAAAAAAAATAAAAATTATTTCCTATTATACTATCGACTTTGTCGGATCCAAAACAGAAGTGTTTTTTTTTTTTAATCATTTTAAAATTTGCCACTAATGACATAGAATTCCTTTATAGTGCAGTCTATTTTAAGTGGTTACTCTGTATGATAAAATGAAAGATTGATGAAAAAGATCACTCAAGACATGGGGTAAACTTAGGAAGATTGTGGTATCTTGGACGTATGGAGTAGAAAAGAATTCAGAATGAACATCATAGTCTCACCACACTTCCCATTTTCAGAAAAAAAAAAAATACACAGTAATACAAACCCTCTCAACATTATTGACAATAACAAAAGCTATTTACACATTGTTTTACAAAAATAGCTTTATGAACCCAACATCTTTCTATATAGCTAGCCTCATGTAAGATTCCTATATTATTTAAGAGTAGTGGATTGTGGGTAGGGACCTAGAGGCTGCATTTGTATTAACAAATCAAATAGTGACCAGAAAAATCATCTAGCACCGGAATCTGATCATCTGTCATTTTACATTAATAGCATGGCTCTTAGTAGACTTCTGGCCCATGTCAGCCTCTCCCATCAGTTTCCAAATACAGCTACAACATTGCAGATGTTGTTCCCAGAAGGCAGCTTGTATGCACTGATAACATTTTAAAGGCCAAGACAGTTTATTAACAGCGTGGTGGGCTACTCCACACTAACTGGCCTGAGTGATAGTAAGCATACCTGGTGCATGTTAGCATATACTCCAAAAGTGACATCAATTCTGACCCTTTTATCCTGGGCACAAAATCATAGAATCATAGAATCATAGAATCAGTTACTGTATATGTACTTATGTGGTTTTCCCTGTGTGTATTACCTGTTGTTATAGTATAGTTTGGGCTGCTGTGAAGATTATATGCTCCATGCCTGGTCGTCATAGAAATATACTTCCTCTTGAAGAAAGAAAATAATCGGAAAAAAGCATGTATGAATACCTGCAACACCAAACTGCTGCTAAGTCAAGAGGGTAAAGAAAGGAACATGAACATCGTCTCTCAGATAATAACAGGAGCTCAGCATGACTTTTAAATTAGGGTCTGTATGCAGGTGCACTTGAAAAAATATCCTTTTCAAGCACAAGCTGTTAAAGGATGGGAGTTCAGATGCCACCTGTCCTTCCGTGGGAGTAAACCTTTCCAGACAACAGCTGAATCAACTGCCCTTAAAATTCATGTACCACAGGATCATAAAACACAGTCCTAGAGGATCACTGTGTTGTCACCACTGATGTCACTCTCAGTTCTTTGAAGAAATTTCACTGTGACCATGTACCTGTACTCCTTTGACTGGATACAGTGATTCTTTAATGTTCTTTAAATTAAAATAAATACATAGACTTTAAAATTACTTTGTCAGGAATGTGTAACACGCTTAAAAGTCAAAATATTTCTTACCAGCTTTTCAGTATGTTTTATGGCTGCAGAGCTATCCACTTCAAAGTTTTGTTCTGACAGCAGTTTATGTTTTTCCCCATGTCATCACTGAAATTGCTAAAATTTAAATGCAATAAGTGTTAGTTACATCCTAATACTTTTTATGAGGCTTGTCCAAAAAGAATTAGTGACAATAATTAATGAATTTCAGACTGGCTTAGTTAAACTCAGTTAGCTATCTATATCATATTATTCAGATTCAAAGTTATTCAAATGGAATTTAGCTTAATTCACTTTTAATTAAGATCTAGAAGTATATATTAATAATTATTTTGATACATATTAGATTGCAATATAAACCATAAAGGGGCTTTTACTTGTGGCTAAGACCTTCAGAATTAGTGGGAGATTATTGAGTCCTAGAAATTAAATTATATTAAACATGCTTTTATTCTAAATGGGAAGGAGACATAAAATTAAAACAGTTTCTGTAACATTGTTTCATGAATATTATTATTTAGTCCAGATTAAAGGTCCTTCCAGAAAGTGTTTAATAGTTATTATCAGTATTTCAGGAATAGGTTGGCTTCACGGAGAGATTTAGCAGTGTGATGAGTTTTAGCTCTCTGAACAGTCACCTTAAACAATAGTTTTTGTGATCACAGTTGTTGTAGACATTACAAAAAAAAAAAAAAAAATACACAAACCATCACCCCTGACCTACCTTTTTCTGTGTTTCCCCCTTGGGAAGTTGCATCTAATATGACAAGCATGCCATGAACCTTGTAATTAATCTGGCTGTGGCTCAGTGGCTTAATTGTGGATTAAGGTCAAAAGCTTGTACTGTCACAGATTTCTAACATGATTCAGAACATGATCTTTTCCACTGAGCACCACAGAGGAAAATACATAAAACTGAAATATTGTATAAGAATGTTATAATTCTGATCCGATCATAAAACTTGAGTTTTTATTGAATTTCTGAGTAAAATACGGTATTGGTTTTGTAGACAAATATAATCTCTTACTAATAAACAGAAAAACAGAATCCTAGAAAATTTAAGTCATTAAAAGACATTGTTTTAGTGGAAAAATGAAGATGTGCAGTATGCTTTATATGCAGCCTGAAAAAGAAATGGTCCAAATTGCCTTTGAAACTTGAAGTTCAAACATGTTTCCAATACTTAGCTGAATAAGAAGGAGCCTTGTTGACTACCACTGGTACCTGTGGACATGTCACTCCCGATATCAGACATATCCGTGATACCAGTTCCCTGTTTGAGCCATAACAGCTGAAGTAGAGACATAATCTGTTATTCAGAATCTCTGAAAAAAATGTGCTGTGGATATTTACCTGTTAAAGTGCTTCTACAACTCAGCACATTGGTTCATCTCACCCTAGAGCTGTCCTCTTCTGTGACATTTAACTTAAGTGGGTTTAGGTAAGGCTGTTGCATCAAGAATTCACTGTGTACACCTTGTGCCACAGGCTACATCTACATCACTGGGCAGCCTAAAAGCTGTATTCACAGATGATGCTAGTTTGTAGAACCAATATGGCCTTTTAAGTCTTTATAGAGTTTAAGACAAATGACATCTTTTTCCAAGGACTGTTTCTGTTGACTGTTTTCATCCATTTTCTTACCTAAAAATATTTTTTAAATTCACCATGAATTCTTAGGAAGCTGAACTGGTGTTTTTTTCCTTTCAGTATTGTTTTGATCACATTTGCCTTTTTTGATGCACAGTTTCCCTATTTTCTTTGGAAATTCTTCTTTACTTTGTACTTTATTAGCCAAAAGCTTACAAAATGTATGTTTCACATTCTGGTTTATAAAAGGCACAATATATTAATACCAGAGTTGCACAGTAAAATGCTTACATGATTACTACACATCTATACTCAAAGCACACTTTCAGTAAATCACAGCTGCAAAAAATAACAGTTTAGTGAAACAGGTGTTAGACTTGTTTGTATGCTTGCATAACTTCATCATTTTTGCAGAATTCTTGACCTGTTTCACACAGTAAATCAGTGGGATTTGTCTACAAAGTGTTTTGTTTTCTATTAAGACAAGTTCGAACCACAAAATTTCAAGGGAACATCCAAACAGGATGTTATAATGAAATAGTTTTGTATTGCATTCAGCAATTTTGTTGGACACTGGTCACGCAATACCAAACATATGGTTTATGTTTCTTTGCCCTCTTCAAATATGGGACACTTGACTATGGTACGATAGTAAGCTAACTTTGACTTCAGAGAGATTACCCAACTGTTAAAGTGGAATGTCTCTGTTCAAGCAGCCATGAGTTGCCTGTAACAGGTTCTGTAACAGGTGGATGTACACATCAGTGACTACATTTTAAATTCACATCTTTTTGTTAGAATAAGTCATGAACTTGGGAGGAAAAAAGGAATAGTTAACTGCATACATGTAGAGTCTGCATGTATTTGTAACTTGGAATTTATCCTGCTGTCTACTAAAGCTATCTGATTATTTTGTTAGTCAGTGGGATACTTCAGAGAGAGGGGATCAGAAGAAATATTTTAGAAGTCCATAGAAGAGAGTAGTATAATAATTTACTTGTCTGTGTTTCATGAACTGCTTACATATGCTATTTCAGTGGTTATCCTGTGAAGTTTTAACTCCTCACTACATTTGATTTTCAGCAGTTTAAAGGAATTTTTTTATATCCCAAAGTAGTTTTCCGCAGCATCTGTGTAGATCTGGCAGCACAGAAAGCAGGTTTTCATTATTAGTACCTTAACAGCTGCTTAAAAGATCCCCAAACCATGACTTGGGCTGATGTGATATTTGGATAAGAGATCCATCTTCATAAATAAATAAATAAGATACGGCATTCACCTGAGCCAGTACAGATGTTAGTAATCACCTTAGCTTTACTCGAGATGAGAAAATATATTTTCTAAATGTCCAGCATGAGACAATGTTAAAAATCTATCATTAAATCCATAACTGTACAGTTTTGTGTGTAGTCAGTGAAATGTACTGTGTAGTGAAATCTTCCCATCAGATAATTTAAAAACTACAATGTTTAGAACTTAGGTAATCTGGGTATCTCATACACAAAGGGGATGACAAATGATCAGAATAGGAAACAGAAAGAAAAAAAAAAAGATTTATTATAATGAGATCCTTACATAATACTGTAAGGCCATTAGAGGATGAAAATATGAAGAGTAAAAGTCTCTAAATAATACCAATAGAGCCATTTTGCAAGAGAAAATAATCACAGTGGAAAAATGAATGAGAAGAGGAGAAACATAAATTTTCCTGCATTTTCTTAATAGCTAATTAAAAAATATTCACTACTTATTCTAAATAATAACTAGTGCAGACTTCTTTATTTTGTTGTTGTTGTTGTTGTTTTGGTTTTTTTTCATTCCTTTTTTTTTTGTCTCTGACTACTTTTGCAAAAGAAAACACCAGAAAGATTGGAACCACTACTCCTAACACGGTCCTGAGCACCAATGACAGTGTGTCTGTCCACTGGGTGTAATGCAATGTTGTGTTTGTACCACTGGATTGGGAGGATCAAGTCCGCACTTGACCATAAACTCCCTCTTTCCATGTTGCATCATGAGCTGCTTCTGGTCTGCAACTGGAGTCAACTGATTAAAGTCCAACTTGAAATGGTAGCTCTTGAGCACAGGAATATAGATGCTCGAGAACAGACATGACCTGATATAGTATTTGAAGACAGCTATATCACATTATAGGCATAATGATATATTTTTGTCAGATGGGTCCTACTAATCTTCTCCTGGTGGTAGCATTTGCCTTTAGAAGCCATTAGACAGAACTGATTTTGATTCATACAATCAAATCAGATTGCTCAAAAAGGAACTGCACTTTCTGAAGAAACTTCCTGAAAAGACTTTCTGAAGAGTCTCTGTACTTACTGAAATTGTATCAAAAAGCCCAATTATATTTTTTACAAACTTGTCCACATCTAAATTAAACACTAAATTATTCAAAAGAATGTAGAAACAAAATTTTTACACTGAAACAAATAAAAGGTCCAGATAGTTTGGTATCATGTTATCCCACTGAAATGTTAATAAACATTTGTCCTTTTTTTTTTTGTTTGTTTGGTTTTTGTGTGTGTGGTTGTTTTTTAATCCAAATGTATGTAATTTGTAATAGATATGGCAAAAGAAAGGAGGTCAGCTTTGAAGTATTCAGAGTTGCCTATCTGGGTGCTGGAAGGCAAATATTTCTGTCAGAGTATGTTTAATACAAGCTGATTTGCTTATTTCCTTTATTTCGTATTTTAAACTAATCTGCAGTTCTCATCTAGATAAAGACAACCAATGACAAAAATGTTTAAATCCTTTTCTTATGTTTACAGTTTACTTTGATACATAGTATTACTTCCATTTTCTTTCTCTTCTTTCCCTTTTCTTTCTCTTCTTTCCCTTTTTCCTCCTCGTACTGAATAAGCAGTTCTCTGTAACAGCCCATTCAGGCTTAGATACGGATCTTAATTAACAGGAAAAATTGTCAGCAGGTACGAAATCCCTGCTCACGAATAGAAAAGAGTCCCAGCGGCACAGATTTTCTCAGCATCAATTTAATGAACAACTGCTATCTAAATAGACCAGAAGACCGGGAGAGCATACGTTTTTATTAGACATACTGCTCAAAATATGCTCTGTGAATCAAAAACTAAACACTATATTGCATCCTTCAGGAAGGATGAAAGCTTATACTAAGAAAAGAATGTGGAAAATGAGCCATACTATAGTCTTTAACAAGAGCGCATGATAATGAAAAAAAGTTGTAGTACTATCTGGCTAATAATCCAGACTAAACAATTTTTTTTTCTACTCTGCCTAAGGGCAAAAGTAAAGTTTTCTGAATTTTTTATGCCTGCCTCTTTCAATCCAATTCCAGTACCTATACACAGAGTAAGCTGCATAGTTAACTTCAATAGCCAACAGCTTGATGTTTACCACTTAACCTAGCAAATGACAGAAGTCAAGTTCAGATCAGAATACAGAGAAAATTAAAATACTTGCCTTCTAGTAAGTGTCCTAACAATACATCTATTGATATATTTCTTGATTAAAAACTATAATAAAATAATAGATAAATAAAAATTAAAATAAAAAATTAAAATAAATAGAATAATATATAAAATGATGATGTAGTTTATTTGACTTTAGTAGTATTAGTGTATTTTTCTCTTTGAGTTTTCTCTCTGTTTGTGTAGCTTTTGATTCTTCATTCTTGTCCGTAGTAATGACTGACATTTCCATTAAAAACTTCTGCAAAGTATTAATCTATTTTTAGGGTCAGTGACAGGTTATGTAATGTAGTGTTTTGGGATTTTTTTAAACTTATTCTTTTTTTAAATTTCTATAGCTAAAGAGGTTTTACTTTTAATTTCTTTTGCAAGTTCTGACTCAGCTTGATTTCTAGCATTTTTCATTTTACCTCTAAATTTCCTGACTTATAAGATATACTCTGCTGAGTTCTAATATCCTTTCTGAAGTGACTGTTTATCCTACAGAGCATGGAGTCCTGTCCTACAACTTGTTTCCTTTGTTTAAGGAAAAATTCCAGTTATTCTTTTATCATTAATGGTTTCAAGAAATTTGTATCTTAATTTAATTCTCTATCATCTCAGTCCAATTGATTCAGTTGAGTATTAATAAAGAACTTTTCTTAATTTATTGAATTCTAGCATTTTGAAGGAAAAGAAAAAAAAAATGCTTGTTTGAATTGGGAAGCCTTAAATTAGACTGTTTCTTTAGTTATTCAGTCAAATTATTTTCAATTGTTTTGTCTAATTTACAGGTAGGTCTCTAATAACAAAAATGAAATTATACTCTTGTTTTATCACTCTTAGTCTTGATTACATTGGTTCCACATATTCACAAAATAATCCAAAAACAAACTTTCAAAATTATTCTGCTATTTGTTTGCACTTGAGCTTGGGCAAAACATTTACGGTCAATCAGATATTATTCTGTGACCATACACATACGTAATAAATAATCCACTTTCACTGTCAGAATTTGTAACAAATTATATCATTGACCCCTTATCTTCTCCTATTTCTAACTTTTCTATGGATTAAAAATTTGAGAAAAAAAAAAAATTAAGCTGCTGGAATGAGTTATGAATAGAATTTTATTTGAGGGGATGAAAGCAAACCTCTGTGAGATGCTTATTATACTGCATTTAGGGAGAAAAAAAGACACCATTAAAAAGTTCAGACTGAAATTTTGAAGATTCTTATTGTAACAAAAGATCAACTGTGACTCTCATTTCATAGGCTTCCAAAGGAAAATAATTTCAAATTAGAAACGATGTACAGTTTTGTGTCTTAGCTAGAAATTAGTGTTCATTTCCTATGGAAAAGTGGAATCCAAGGGGATTGTTTTCTGTGGACACTGACAATAATGTGTCCAAAGCCTGAGCTATAGAGTCACGTGGCTATCATATTGTTGGTTTTGGCCTTCTTAAGGCATATTCAATCTGTGTTACAGAATATCGAGGAAGGTACATTAATGTTTTTGGATACTTCCTCTGTTAGATGCCTTTTATACATTAATTTGTGATTGTAAGAAAATTAGATTCTGAAAAGCAAGAGTAAATCTTGTCTGCTGGGGAGAGAAAACAACACCAGCCTTATTAACCTACTTATAAAAGATGGCCCAAACCTGGATTATATACAGCATAGTTCTTTTAAGAGTAAGGTTGGGGGTACATGTTCTGCTTAAATGAAAATTATTTAAGTATGGTTTCTTAATTTATTGATTACTTATTGATCAATTAATTTATTGACTTAAATGTAGTGAAACGAAAGCATGTGAAACAAGACAGACTGATACCATTAGAAGAAAAATCTTTACTTCACTCCTTGGCTAATTATGATATCCTGCTACAGTTTTTAGCTGTGACTCTCTAGAAGCACAATACCAATAAACTGTGAGACTTTCCTATGGTGAAAGGTTGATTCAGTATCCAAATTCCTGGCATTGTCCTTGCAGACATTGCCAATGGTATCAAAAGATATGTTAGCTTTATTCTGTAGCTTTTCTGCTCCCCTTGGATGTATCAAACACTTCGCATTTGTGCTTGAAGTAAAGTTAAATCCTTTCAAAGGAGGAAAGCTGTTTAGACAAATCCACTTAGTTACCTTGTGCTGTTTCCTCATTTAGCTCACTTTCTGACCAGTTTCCAAAGTTGTGAGCTTTTAATCCTGTAAAACTGCTAAAAAGGACTGATTCTTACTTTGTGTAAAGAAGATGAAAATACATCTCATTCTGAGATTAACCTCCTGCTTCCCAAGTTTGAGAAGAATTTTTTAAAGATAGAAAAGCAACGGTTTACTCAAGTGGAAAGGAACAAATAGTGTAGAGAAATCAAGAGGTGCAGAAGATGTCAGCAGGGAAAAAGATACATATTGTGTTAAGATCTGGCAAAATATGCATAGCTAATATGTGAGAAATACTGCTACCCTGTCTGTTAATAAATAATTCCATAACTACATGCACAAAGAAACTTTAGGATATCATTTATCATTTTATATTTCTTAATTCTCTAATTCTGAATCAGTGTGGGAAATCATCTCTCTGTCAGGCATGATATTCCTGAGCCTACATTCTGTAAGCCTACATTCTATGTAGAAAGAAGATAATGGAATACTCAGCATCCCAACCCCTAGTCAATCACTATCATTCTCAGGTCTACTGAGCATTTAATTAACATATCAGCAAAAAAAGGCTTCAACAAGAGACATTCATAAATGCTCATGCTAGAATTACCATAACCATGGGAGAATGTAGCACCTGCAGTAGGATGCAGAGGATTACAGGTATGGGTTCAAGATATTTCTCTGTATATCTCCAGGCAGTGTCCTGGCTAGAGGATTACTGACTATCCTGTGGTGTCTTCCTCACACTGGAACCTAACTCTTTTAAATGAAAGCGTAAACATAGCAGCTATACTTCCAGCTAATTGTTCAATATTGATGGGCTGATATTTTTCACTGAAGAGTCCCAGCTGTCTGAATTTATTTCTTCTGGGAAGTGACTTGTAAGTTATTCACCTCCAGTGATACTTGTATCATTGTGTATTTCCAATTGGCTCTTGAAAAATAAACAACTGGTAATACTTCTGTGTCTTGGTACATTCAATTTCAAATCCATAAGGAATGTTCTGAAGACCAATTCAAACATTTCTATATATACACAAATAGAAAGGTATTTGACTTTAGTTTAGTTTTGGATAAAGTAAGATTCAGACTATTATGACAGGAATTTGTGTTACTATGTGCCAGAACATAATTGATGTACCTTAATCATGTCCTATTGAAAAAAAGAACACTGATCTATTTCATAGGCTATTATGACATAAAAACTGTGACCATTATGCACTACCAGTAATAAGAAGTTCATAGACTGCCTTACTTAGATATTTGTTGCTGCTCATTTCAAGCAACTTTAAAAGCCCCGTTTAAATCACCAAAATTAACAAAATAAATTGCAAAACTGATTACATTTTCAGTAAATTTGTTCTCAGTTTTTATTAGAATATTTGCGTAGCTTTTGCAGTGAGCATTAATCTACTCAATATATATCTTTTGAACAAACACATTCGGGTCTGAAAGCTCAATTCAGACCTAACATATTTAGAAGAGTATAATGGGATTGCAAGGTTTGGATTTTGGATTCTAAGTCTCTTTTAAAATTACCTTGAAAATATCCATCTCATCTTAAGTATTCATATATATGTAAAAGTTATAAACCTAAAATTAATGTAAAATAGAAAACAATGCACAAGAAAATAAAAAATTAACAATATGCCTTTGAATTACAAAAGTTATGCTCTGTTTTCCTTGACAAGTCACTTCAGTAAATCTAACTGAGGGTTACAAAGCCACGGCTGAAGTTAAGAGTTCTGTTTCTTCTTCAGTGAATCTGAGGTAAGTAATCACATTGACAGGAGAAGTCCAAAATAAGAATGCAACATGAAAATAAACTACACTTTCAGACTGTCTTTGGGTTATGTAAGACAGAAATGTTAATCTGATCTGGATGAGGAATAGAACAACAGCAACAATAAAATTGAATCCCAATAGCCAAAAAGAGGTGTCATCATAAGTATCATTACTGAGAAGTACTGTCATCAAGCACTGGTTAACTACATCAGAGTATTAACCATAGACCAGTCAAGTCATCATTATGGCACAATATTCTATCAATTGTTCAACTATGTAAATAAAATGGACACTTTGAAGTGTCTCATCATTTTAACCAATGCTCCAAGAGATAATATTCAAGCTCTAAAAAATTCATAAATATTAAAATGAAAGGCAATCAATACATTTGAAAATAAGACTTTCAGTCTGTAAATTGTCCTTGTTTATAACTGTCACTTGTAGATTCTATAAAACACTTCAACTGTATTTAATAAAAAAAAAATGGTCTGTGACAACCTCCCTTCCCTCAAGCTTGGCTTCCTGACCCCTTTAATGATCTTGTTTGAATTCATTAGTGACACATTATGAAAGTCTTATAATCCAAGCATCTTTGTAAAACATATTTTATACTACTTTTTACCTACTGATGGGTCTTTAACCATAACCTCTAATCTAGAATGTTCAGAATAAAAACCATGAAATATCATCTAACGTTACACTCAAAACACTGAAATAACTTGGAAAACAGTATTAAATATTTTTCCATAAGTATTAGCTAGTGTGTATACATGGTTTCATTTTAAAGGAGAAGTGCTCTTTGTTATTATACTGGAGTTTAGTTTCAATATAAATTATTGCAAAGAGCTATGCTACCTGAATTTAAATTATGAACACAGCCACATTTATCTGTAGTAAACAAAATATTCTTTCAGTCTCCTCATGGATGAGAAATCATGGAATGTTAATCATAGCATGCTAGGGGTTGGAAGGGATCATCAAGTGTAACCTTCCTGCCAAAGAAGGACCACCTAGGTCATTCAGGAACTCATCCAGGCAGGTTTTGAAGGTGTCTATAGAAGAAGACTCCACAACCTCTCTGGGCAGCCTGTTCCACTGCTCCGTCACCCTCACAGTAAAGATGTTCCTCCTCATGTTGAGGTGGAACATCCTATGCTCAAGTTTATCCCCACTGTTCCTTGTCCTATTGATAGGTGCTACAGAAAAGAGAGTGGCTCCTTCCATTTGACACCCACCTGTTATATATTTATAGACATTAATAAGGTCCCCTCTCAGTCATCTCTTTTCCAGGCTAAAAAGACCCAGCTCTCTCAGCCTCTCCTCATAAAGAAGAAGCTTTACTTCCTTAATCATCTTAGTGGTTCTGCACTGGACTCTCTCCAGTATCTCCCTGTTTTTCTTGAACCGGGGAGCCCAGCACTAAACACAATACTCCAAATGTGAGTTTGTTTTCTTGTTTTCTATCACCTCCCAGTGAGACTAAGTTCAAAGAGAACCTTGGCCTTCCTTATTGAGTCTCTACATATTCTGGCAGCATTTCTATAATCCTCCCAATTAATCAGACCCTTTTTCCATATATTGTAAACCTCTCTTTTCCATTAGAGTTTTTTTTTTTTCAGAAGCTCCCTTTTTATCCATGCAGGTGTCCTGCCTCCTCTGCTTGGTTTTCTTTTTAAGGGAATACATTTATCTTGAGCTTAGAGGAGGCAATGTTTGAATATTAACCAGTTCTTGAGCCCCCTACCTTCTAAAGCCCTAGCCCACAGGATATTTCTAAGTAGATTTCTGAACAGGATAAAGTTAGCTCTCTTAAAGTCCAGGGTAGAAGTTTTATTTATTACCCAGCTTCTTCCTAATTATATTAAGCTCTAATATGTTGTGGTTGGTAAAGCCAAGACTACCCCCAACTATAACATCTGCAACAAGGGCCAAACATTTATGTCTCTCAAAATCTATCACTAATGAACATTTTGAATGGGGAAAAAAAAATAATAGAAAGAAAGTACCATTTCTAGAATTTTACCTTATGTTCAAGAAGAAATAAAAGAATTTCCAGATATGTACTTCATTGAGCACATTAATCTGTTTTTAAACAGATACATTTTTAATTATTTATTTTAAAACCTATTATGACGCTCAAAACATCAGTGTTATGAATTGTCAAACTGTTGTATTTAGTAAGACTTGGTGATGAAATTCTGAATTAATTTTGACCAGAAACACATTAAGAATAGAGTCTCCAAGTCATTGTCATTTACTTGTAATTCCTTTTTCAGTTTTCACGTGCAGGCAAATCATAGAGTACACAGAGGATCAGGCCTTCTTTTAGAATGCAAGCCTGGGGCAAGGTGATACAATTAAGATGAGATGGTATATATGAAACTGGAATAAACATGTGCAAGAGGGTACTTCACTGATTCTGTACATATAAGCGGTAAGAGAAGGAGAAGATTGTCCTGTTACTATGGCAGTGACCAAGTAACTCTGAAATGAGCCCACTTTAGGGCCACAGAAGTTCTCCAGAAGATTTGGAAGGAGGAACAAAGATTTTACTCTCTGTTGGGGACTGAGGAGAAATGAGAACTTCCCAAACATATTAATTCAGTCAAAATGACCATTATTCCAACTCACAGTCCTTTTCAGATAAGGAATTCATAGGGAAAAAGAAATAGGATATCTTTATCTTGTACCTGACTAAGCCTGTTATACCTGGGAGCACTCAGGCAAATCAGGAACAACAACTCTCTTCACATGCTGATTAGCAATTTACCCTGCATCCCATTTCTTGAAAACTTCAACACAATCAAGGACTATAAATGGCAAAATAAGGGAAAATCTCCACCAGATCACCATTGCTACTCTAGAGACAGCAAGATTGATGGAGTTTTAAAGGGAAAGTGTCATAAAGTTGTCTCCCAGCTTTTCAGCCCCCTCCAATATGCAGTACTGCTCCCTCAGACTACCAAAAGAGGCCACCTCCTTCAGACTGGCAACTACAGAGGAAGGAAGAAAGAAATTGTTCAGAGTACTGGGGGAAGCACACTGATTGGACCAGTACCATTCACTGATCTGTGACTCCTACAATAATTCAGGTGTTTCCTGTCTGGAAGTAACAATTTGTTCATTCCAAATGTAGTAACTGGTCACTCCAGATCCTTAATAACAACTAA
This sequence comes from Chloroceryle aenea, assembly GCA_013399075.1. Taxonomy (NCBI): domain Eukaryota; kingdom Metazoa; phylum Chordata; class Aves; order Coraciiformes; family Cerylidae; genus Chloroceryle; species Chloroceryle aenea. The sequence goes on along the minus strand of VWZY01012287.1, from coordinate 33,089 downwards.
TTTTTTAATATAATCTTGAAGTCACTTTTACATATCATGATAGAGCCATAATGTTCATAACAATGACCTTTCCTGGTGCTAAGTTTTCATTATATGTATGGCATGAGAATGAAAGAGTCATTTGTCTTCCATTGCACCAGACAAGGAAAGATTGTTCCACTCTTTTTCACAAGTTTGGTAGGTTTTTTTACATTTTTTTTCTAGGGCAGTCTAAGATATGTTCTCAGTCACTCTAATGGGTTCTGTAATGGAAGGAAGGAAGGAAGGAAGTAAGGAAGGAAGGAAGGAAGGAAGGAAGGAAGGAAGGAAGGAAGGAAGGAAGTTTCTGTATCCCTTGCCCCTTCCTCTAGTTTCAAATAACATACGAAAAAAAGGCATGTTTCATTTGCCCAGATTTTTTTAATTCTTCATTTCTTCTGCTATGCTTACTTCTAGAATTGCATTGCATAGATGAATGATAATAGCTGTACAGTCTCAGTCCATGGGAAAGTAGTTATATTCAGTTTTCTTTTCTCACTTGTAATTGATTACAGAAAGAAAGCACATGTATTAATACATATTATTGTGTTTGCAGTACAGACGTCTAATCATGAAGGCATTCTCTATGTGAAACTCCCATTGAGGTCAGAGTTAAGCCTGCAAGTGGAGAGCAAGGTCAGAAGCAGATTTACTTTCATATTATTTTTACTCATTGACAGAGTATGTTTACTTTCTAATACATTACAAAGAGTGATGAGTAAACTACAAAGTGTCTCAACACTTGGACAAACACCAAAAACTGTGGATGCTCTTTTGAACTGTATTCCAACTGTCTAAAGCCACTTGATTCTCCACAGCTGGGCTAGAAGTCTTACAAGATTACATATTTCAACACTTCTGCTTCCTATCCTACCCAGGAGGAGACAGCTTAAATTTGAAAAGGGAGGGGGAAACAGGGAGAAACAAAATAAGACCATAGCAAGCATTAAATATAAATTAGAGTTAAAAATATTTACCTGTTAATTTGGGATTCCATTAAAATTCTGTTCTTAACATGGGTAACCCAGTGACTCTGGCCCCAGACCATGTAGAATACTAATTTCTAATCTAGATGGTAGATTTAGATCCCAGCCAAAGAGTTTGATCTGATACAGAGAGCAGGACATCTAAGTTGATTATCCTGGAACTACTGGACAGGGTCTTAATGATGCCATGACAGAAGTAAGACTCAGTCTCAATTTAATCTTACTTTCCATGAAAGTAAAAGCACAGAATGATGAAACTTTAAACACTTTTCTTATTAAGGATTATATTCTTCTAGCTATCAGAAAAGAATGTGGCTCCTGAGGGAAAAGCTGTTGAGTTTTTCATGGAACCCACTGTATCAGTCACTTTGTATATCTCATTTTGAAATTCCCTTGTTAATCAGCCTGTAGTTTAAATAAGCCAAACTTAGTCAAATCTAAATTCTGCCATTTTAATATCAATTTCTCTTGATGACAGAACTATGCATGAGATGCCCTGTGAAAGTAAACATTGCATGAGATTAGCACTTCCTTTCTAAATGATATTATACTGTGTTTCTTGGCTAGATGTTATGAGAAACTTAATCTGAGTCTTATACTAGCAGGTACCGATGATTTTGTTCAAAACATGCAAGCAATCTGATTGGCTTTAAGGCTTCATTACAAATACAGATAAAGTTTGTAGCTATAACAGCTGCTTTTTGCTCCATTGCCATCAATTAAAGTATTTCAATAACATAAGAAACTGAAATCCCACTACACATACCCACTACTTAGTACTTTTAATACTTGAACTCTTCTTATATTAAATGTTTCAGTGAAATTACTACTAGCAATAACAGATTTTTAAAAGTATGTTTGTGTACTAATTTATATATATTTAATTAAAAAAATATTTTTTTCAGTAAAACTATCTCAGCTATCAGAAAGCAGCAGGAGTGGGGCTTCTCTGGGACAGAGATGAGCCAGGAGCTATGATGACCCCAGCACTTCAGTCTGGGCATTGATGCTCCTGCAAGCTGCAGTCCCATGCTACCTGATCAGGGGTGATGATAGCAACAGGTCCAAGTGACCAGCACAGACAAGGCAAGGCAATGAGTCAGGTCCACAGTCCAGCCAGGAAGACAAATCAAAAATAGCCAGAGACTGGGCTCGAGGCAGGATTGGAGATAAGGCTACACATAAGCTGAGTCTGAGACTCATCCAACAAGTCCAGCCAGGAGGGTAGAACAGTAGGCAGCAGGACTAACCACATGTGTACTTACAACACCACTTAGGCAAGGTTGGGGTGTCCAGATCTTGGCTTAAATGGAGCCCACAGATCTGCAGACAGGTCCCAGATGAAGCTGGTCAGCACATGTATGGCCCTTTAGTTCCCTGTGGGACCTAATAGCTTTCATTCCAATACAGTGACATAAGACGTAGATTCCATGTCTCTCAACCCATATGAGAAGTATCTCATTGGTGTTATTTTTTCAAGTGTGGATTTCATCAAGGAAGGGGTAACATCTAGGGCACTATGCTAGGCAGAAAGGGAAGCTAAGAAGTTCTGAAAAGGTTTTCTGTGTCGCTGACCCTGCCTAATCCCTACTAGTGAAAAATTGATAACTAGTAATTGATAACACACTTTTCTATCCTGCTTCCTCCTGCTGCCCCCTCAGTCATTTGACTGTACAGAAAGCCACAAGAGAGATCACACAGCTTCAAAGAAGTAAGTTATAGAAGTCACTGAACCTGAAAATGGCTTCTTGTAGCCTGAGAAGGTGGAGTGGGGGGAGGAGTTTTCATACCTAAGGCAGATAAAGTTGTCTCAGACATCTTCAGAGGAAACAAGAAATAGGTCTCTGTCTTCATTGTATCTAAACTCCACAGTGTCTGCTCATGCAACAGCTTTTCCTCACTGGGGTGGCTTTAATAGGGTTTCTTTCCTTTGTTTAGTTATCCAGTTTCCCAAAGCTTGCAAGATTTTCTCTATGTTTGGTATTCCTATCACTTGCCACATGTGAACTGAAACTAGCAAATGGGTTCACACTTTACTAGATGCACACATTTATAATAGCATGACAGCATAAGCATTGTTTCCATAGGAAAACAGAGCTAAAATAGTCTGTTAACAATAGCTGGCAAGTTCACTTAACTATCAACATCAAAATTGCTATGTTTTCTGTTCTTTTTAAGAGCCACGTCTTCATAGGACTGTTACTCAAAGCAAATACAGGAAATGTTTTCCAGACATTTGATAAGTGGCAGCTCAGATAAACCAGCTTTTACTTAACAGATGTATCTTGTAACACTCTTATATCTCTAGTTTATAATGGATGAAAAAATGTTATGGATTTTATATGTTCATGTATATAAAACATGCCTACATCTTTATAATCAGAAATTTGGATGATCCTTAAATTTAGAAACAGGAATATACTCTTAGAATGTTGCAAACATAATACCCTTCCATTTCTGTGGCTAAGCCACTTCCCTTACATTCTCCTACCAGTTACACAGTATTTCAGCTTCAGGAATATCAAAATCAACCAATTAATATCTCACAATGAAAAGAAGACCCAAAATACTGAAGTATACAGTGCAATCAAATCAGTCTCCTTTGAAACAGAATGAATCATACAGACTGAAAGGATCCTAAAAGAAAAAAAAAAGTTATATGACAAAGCAAAAATTGTTGAAATTACAGTATTTCTTTCAGCCAACACTGTAATCTTTTGTAATCATAACAAATCTTTTCATCCAATAGGAAATTTGCCCAGTTTGTAATTAAAGCTTTTCAGGATGAAGACAAGATTTTTTGGTGATTCACTCAAATACCCAATCAGTGTTAATTAGACTGTAATTCCTGCAAATATTTTGTGAAGAAGTAATATACAGGACCTGCAGCTGTGGGTCTATCTAGTGCTAGCAACACAAAAAGAAGTGCATAAATAACTCAGATTAAAAGAAAAATAGCTAAACTGCTTCTTTAGGGGAAGAAAAGAAGACACACAAAAAAAAAGTGCAATCTGTTGAACTCCCAATGTTATATTATGAGCAGAGACACTTGAAAATCAAAGTACAAAGTCTGGAATATGCCAGACACTACAAAACTGAAATGTAAGAACAACTTGAATTTTATCTGAAGGCCAGCTTCCTATGCCATTATCCATGGTTCTTTTTTGTTAAGATGTTATATTTTCCATATACACATAAGGGATGTGGAAGAACCTCTCCTTCTTATCAGAAATTCTGTCCCATAATTCCTGATAATTTTTAACCTTCAAGAGATTTACCTTCCTACCTGACTGTAACATGGAGTAGACAGAATAAACTTTGGGCTTTAACTTACACTTTCCACCATAAAAGCAAGCACCAGAGAGCCAAGTACACTTTCACTCTCTGCAGTCTCTTCCCCGCTACTTTCCTGCAGTGCAATAGCTGTGAAACCCTACGTCAGATTACTTTGTGAGAAAGAGCTGTGAGAATGAGTTGTAGCTCATTAGGGTTTCACGTTCTTCATTTGAGAACTGCATTTTAACTCAGGTGCTTGTACTTGGTCCATATGTACAGCATGAGATATGTTTTAGGGATGTCTTATGCTTGTCTTGGCTGATCTTGACCACTGACTTGACATCTTGACTCAGCCTTACACCTCTCTCATCACCAGAGGCTTTTTAATTTATTCTATGCATCTTAGTTTTTATCTTAACCTTTTAGCCTACCACCAGCAACGGTTAATTTCATTATTTTTCAGTAATTTCATATATTTAAAAAGCAGTTTTGTTTTACAATGTGATCTAGGAGTAAAATCTAGATAAGAAAATTGTTTGCCATTTATGATGATGTCTACGAGGTGCCACAAGCTTGTTAAATTATGAATGAAATTGAATGTAAAACATAAACCTAATAATATATTTCCACTTTAAGCTAAAAGTAAATGTTCATTAGAACAAGATTTGACATTATATTGCTGACTTCACGATGTATCAAGTCATGTTTTAATAATAATAATCTACTGATAATTACATACTTCCAAAACTAAGATCTTCTGACTTTGTAACCTCATTTTAGAGTAAACATAGTTATTTTTTCAAGTAAGTAGTGTAAAGGTGGGTTTTTATGTAAGTGACATCATGGAACATGAGGTTTCATAAAGCGCAAACTACTTAATGTCACATATAGTTTAGTCAAATTCAGCATAAACAGAGACCTTGTTTTCAATTGATTCAATCCTTTGTTGCAGAAAGCCAAGTGCAATTAAACAGTGGTTTTGCCCTCCATTTCTATCTTCCCATTTCCATTTTCTGTAAAAAAGCTAAATGTAGCTGTGAATAGTGTTCTGTTTAAATGTAAACTGTCCTTTTTAACTGTAACCTATCTGATGGCAAAAAAAGTCTGTTGACAGTGATTTACTATGGTAAATGCTTGAGAAATCAGTTAATGAGATGAACCATTTGTTCTTCACTTAACATGCCTTCAAGATTATTTTTTTAATTTTCACTTTTTTTTTTTTTAACAAAATAAGATTTATATTAATTAAAACCTATGAAGTATTAAAAATCTTAATAGATAGATATATCTTCCCGCAGATCCCCACACAGTACATTTTTCCCTTAACTAATAAAATGAAAAATTGACTGTCAATAGACTAAATAACAATGTAGACACTTCACAGAAATTTAGAAATAATAATTTGTTCCCAGGCATGCTTTGGTATAACTATGTTACTTGGGTCAATTGACAGTCTGTTGCTATAGTTAAATAGTATAAGCTGAAAGAAACTGAATCATTATGGTTCAATGTAAGGTAAAACACCTGTGCTTTGGCCAGCTATAAGCTCAGACTGACTTAAAATATGATCTTTTACATATGGGTATGAGTAAACTCAGTCTAAGCAACTAATTCCATGCATAGTCTGGATATCCTGATGTCTAGACCATTCCTGAAAGTCATTTAAACTTACCTGTTTTATTTTGCTGTAAAGTGTCTAGTTTCTTGAGGCAGTTATATTATTTCGACCAAGGTAACCCTTACTGACAGCTGAATTCAATAAGGCCACTCCTCCCCACTGCTTACATGTTGCACTTACCTCTCCCTTAATTCTTTCAGTATCTTGGATACAGTGAGGGAAAGAAGAGAAAAATGTCTCATCGCTCATCATTCTCTTTCATTTAGATACCATAGATGTATTTGCAGCCCAGTGCAGTGTGATGGTTCTTACTAAGGCATCTTTTCACCCAAGTGAGGAAATTAGAGAGCATCAAGAAAAAGCCAAGGTTTATTGGATGGATAATTGGATGAATAATTTTTTTCAATGATAAAGTTTAGTTGTCCAAGGGATCATATGAAAAACATCAACAACTTTTAAACAAACAGAAGTGCAGATGTCAAATGCATTCACATTAAAATGCACATCTTAGTACATCTAAATCTTTTGAAATTCTCCCCTTCTTACATAGCAGTAATGACAATCTATTAAGGGACACAAGTAATATTACTCATAAACAAATTCTAGTAATCTGACCAGATACAAAAATAAAGGAATGAGAAAACATCCGTGTCATATTTCACTACTGTTTATACACCACAGTGAAGTAGATGGACAAACAAACATTTTGAGTAAAAATCAAAACAGACTGGGAAAACACTGGAAAACAGAACATTAAGTCTGAACCTGGAAAGATTTCTATTTTGACATCTCTGCCAGTTTCCACCATCCAAAATCATGAGTCAAACCTCAGATAATCATAGGACTGGCTTAAAAATAGAACAGTA
>VWZY01012287.1:0-26300 GCA_013399075.1 Chloroceryle aenea | reverse complement strand
AAAAAAAAAAAAGGAACACAAACCAACCTCCCAAAACAAACAAAAAACCAAAACCCCAAAACAAACAAACAAACAAAACCACAAAAAAACCCCAAACCACACGCACACAAAAACAACCAAAACAAAACAAAAAGCCCCAAAGATAGTTTGGGTTTCTTTTTACAAGCCCTTTGCCTTCTGAGATCATACATATTACTTGTTTCATTTTGTCAAGGTTTTATAAACAAGCATTAAAATTTGAACCTTATCTTATAAATAAAAATTTTATGCAATCTCTTATTTCTAGCCACAGTGGCTTTATGAAAATACTAAATATCATGATACTGTTGTTATATTTATGAGGCTTGGGAATACAGTCAGTTAACCAGCAATATTTAAGACAGAGATTGACAAAAGAAATCATAAGAAAATGCATTCTTAAAACATCCATTATCTTCACACTTATTTTTTGGCACAAGGCAGGTTCAAGACTATTGTGAGGCTGACTCCTTAACTGGTGGGCAACAGAAAGCAGAAGTCAAAAGTGATGGCAACTTCTCTCACTGAAGTGCTATAAAAGTACATGTGCTGTAAGTCAGACCCTTTGCCAGAACAAGGGATCCACAGTAGACACAAAATCTTTATGTCCTGGTCTCACATTACTTTGACTTGCTGCAACTGTCACCAGAATGATCTATGAGGTGCCTGGTTCCAGCAGGCACCAGGTAGCCCTGCATGCCAACCCTACCACAACCAGCCTCACTTCACCCAACTTAATCTTCCCTTTCAGACTACATAGAGCAAAACTGATTAGTGGCAAATCAGGCAGACNTTAGATCCTTTCTACAGAGAAAGTTGTAACGATACAACAGCAACATAAAACTTAAAGACAAATTTTCAGGCATAAGCTAAACCACAATAACTCAGTTTTATAGCAGTGTGACAGAGTCCAGACACAGAACCTAAATCATTACACAATGGAGGAAAAGATAAAACTTTACGCAATAAGATCTCTAGAGCAAAAGACCATTCCTCACCCTGATAATGCACAGAACCTTGAAAAACAACATCCTGAATGTATCTGTGTTTCTAGATGGTATTGTAATAGAGATAATAGTAATACTAACAATAAAAAATATTAAAAAGAAACCACTCAGTCATTTTTCTGTTTTCCTTTCCATTAGTGGAGAACAGATGTTGTTTGGGGTTTTTTTTGGCAATAAAAGTTTTAAAGAATAAAACTTTGTGAAAGCATTTACCTGTCAGTGTTGTCACTAAAACTGCTAAAAGTTCTTCAAAGGGATGATGGGAATAAAGGCAATTATCACAGTCACTATGGGATATCATCCTGATCCGCAATGCCCAATACCTGTGTATAAGAAACAGCAACAACTTGTGATTACAGTCAGCTCCATCTCTTGGAAAGTTATTTACATATGAATAGATAGGAAATCCCTTTTAATTCTATTTTCTGAAGTGCAAAGACTTCTCATATCTCAGCATATATAAAAGTAATGAGGATACTGAGTAACTTCTTCATGGTGGCATTGTATGCAGTATAGTAAAATTTCATTATAAAGATATGTGAACAACAACATTGGCATTACAAGCAACACAATGGAAAAGCAAGATCTACTCTGTGATTCTTGACTTTCAAGACCCGCCTGGATTTGTTCCTGTGTGGCATGCCCTAGGTGTTCCTGCATTGGCAGGGGGGTTGGAGTCAATGATCTCCAGTGGTCCCTTCAAACCTTCTCTAGTTCTATGATTCTAAGATTATTACTGTCTTAAGACAATGATTTTAATTTATCCTCATTCTGTTTAAGTATACATAGCTTTTCATATCTCTGTCCTTCCTCCCATTTTCTGGGTTATCATTATTCTGTTTATGCACACAGACTTCTTTCTCCTGAAGTTCAAGAATTTTGTTTTTCTTATTGTTTATCATGCTAGTCATGTCTTCAATGTTTTGAAAGGACAAAGGAAGAAAAGAACTTTATAAATAAGATTATTAATATTATATCAAAGCTTTTGTCTGTGAAAAGGCTGATGCATCAACTACATAATGGACAGATTAATGTCACACAGATGTTGTTACAGACACACGACATATTAGGTCACAGAAGTTACAAACTTCATTAGGTCTGGATGAGTTTTAAATCAGTCAGTACTCATGGACATTAATGAATTTTTCCAAAATGACATATATCATGCCAGCACATATAAACTCTCAGTTTTTTATACATTAAAAACCCAAGAGACTCTGCAATCGCAGTACTAATAATCATCTTACCTCTTCAGAAACAAAAGTTTTAATTTCACTCATCTTTCAAGATGAATTGCCTGAGAATGAAAAATTTAAAAATATTATAAGCAACAATGTTAGTAAACACATTGTGTTAAAGTATAAGATATTTGGATCTTGTGTTATAACATATTTTGGACTGGAACCTTCTTAGATATCAAATTCTGTCTACTCCCCAGTCACAGAATGATAGAAATTGCTGTTGGAAGTGACTGTGAAATTATCAAGCCCATACAAAGGCAAAATTGATTATATTTGTTATTTCTGTGAGACATTTTTATAACATGATTTTAATATTTCCAGTGATGCAGACTTCATGATCTCCACTGCTTCATTATTATTACATTCTTCAAGACCTCCCTTACTAAAAAATAAAGAATACTATCTTATGGGGATCAGTTTATTCCTTGTCTTTTTTGCTGATATGGGAAATTAAGAAGCCTCCATCCGAGTACATTTCAGTTTTTCAGACTGGAATTGAGGTCACTGCAGCATGTAGCAGAGCTAGGATGACATCAGCAGACACTCGTGGAGAAAACAACATCCTTAGCACATGTGGATGGACAGAGATATGTTTTAATCCCACAAAAGATTCAGTCTTACTTCCTCAGATCCAAAATAGGTTATCTTGCAGCTGTCACAGGACTATTGACCACAGTCAGCAGTCTTTTATGAATCCTTTTGAGGGTTTCATGAGGTTTTACCACATTCCTGTTATTAAAAAATGTGATGAAGAAGTTTCTAAATGGCACTGGCTCATTTCTATTCCGCTTCTAACAATGTCTAAGCATCCATCTAGGAGATAGTAGGTAATGTAGTCCAAGTTAGTAATTTGTTAATGAGCTGATGGTGGGGGGTCAGTTCCCCGTATGTTTCCCAAGTAACTGTGATAATATGTCATGGATGTTGTCATGAGGCTTTCTGAAGACTAAAAAAACAATACCAAAACGATTTGCAGGAGAAGAAAGTTTTCTGATTTCACTGTTCCTTTTGTTACTCTTATTGTTGAATTGATCTGCATATCAACTAAATTAATGTAAGGAAAATACCCATACAATGAACATGCTGTTCTTTAAGAATCTGTCAGAGAGCTAATGTAGACTGGCACATTACCTCAAGATAGTTCTTTGAGTTCTTTTAGAGCTTTTTCCTGTTTATAATTACCCTAAAGTACTTACAGTAAGCACATAATCAAGGGCTAGATGTAATGATTGATGTCCTGTACTAATTCTTCTCCATCTACAGAATATTTAATCTTGAGAAATACCAGTGTGAATGAGATGGATAGATTATACTGCTGAGCCTTTTAAACCCCATGTTTATTATCCCCACATTATATCACAGTGTCCTATTCCCATGTAGCACAATAGCTATCACAGTGTTTAAAGAAAGGAGGTATTGATATCCCTCTTTTATTGACGAGAAAAGCAAGACTTCAGTGTAGAATTTGTAATAATTTGGAATACTTTAGTAAGAGAAAATATATAATTTCATATGACAAAGTCTTTCAGAATAAACCTCATGTAGAAATTGAAAGAGGAGTTGTTTCATGGAGCCACCTGTCAGAAGAATGAAGGTGCTAATAACCAGGATCGCTACAGAAATTAAGACTTTTTCTCAAAAGGTAGGATAGCATCTCATATTTCCTTATATATCTCATATTTCCTCCATCTTCAGTGGATCAGATGTTGGAGACAGTAGTGGTAGGAAGGGGCAGGAGGGAAAGGACCATTTCATAATGTCAAACATTGGGCAGAAGCTGTGGAGAACTGTCTGGAAGCTTGTTTGAGACCATAGCCTGACACAGTGGGAATAGAACCTCCTCACTGTTCCACACCACAGGACTTTCATTTGCCCTGTGGTCTGCTTACAGTGATTCAGTGGGCTGGATAGGCACTGCACATGATGCAAGTGTGCTAGGGAGATGTCTGGTAACTAAGGGCCAACTAAGAACAGGAGTTAACTGAATCATTTCTATGTTCATTAAATGAGTTTTGATCTTATAATGAAATTCTGGCACACTTTTGTTCTAAATTTCAGCCTTCAAATTCTTACTCAGCTTAAATCTCTCTTCCCTCACTTCCAGACTAATAGAAAAAAATTCCAGTGGCAGCACTTAAAATCTGCATGCTTAAATTTTATGTCTTTTCTTTTCCTGTTAACTACTATGCTGTATAAAATCATCTAGAGAAGGCAGACTCTAACAAAACAAGCACCTGTCAGAATTCCATTCCACTAGTAGCTTATTATTCAAATTAATTTCCTATCTCTTGCAGGAAGCCACTCAATCTTTCATTCTCTCATACCAGGAGTCTATTCATAAAGTAATTCACACAGTTATTTCCAGTCCTAACTTACCCTTTCACCCTGCACTACGTGACTTTTAGCCTAAAGGAACTGCTCACATCAAAACATACCCCCAGCTTATCAGTATGTGAACTATTAGCTTTGGAGACCTTTTTTTAGCTATTAAATGCAAAGACTGCTGTTGCAAATACAATGACTGAGGTGACCGGTGTTCACCACAGTCATGCACAGATAAGTCATTGCTAGGTGATTTATGGAAACTATGTCATGTAAGCAGAAAAGCTATCAAAACAGAGAAATTCATCAAATCTGTAAATTCCAATATCCTCTCTCTGCAAGAGGCCACTACCACATACCTTAGGAAAAAGTCTAAGGAAAATTGAAGAAAAAGAATAACATTTCCCCAGAAGAAATGCATTTTTTAACTCTCATTCTTTGGTGACTGTTTATATTCAGAATCAATGAAGCTCTGTCTTTGTCACAATAATAATAAAAAGAAAAGAATAACCTATGGTTAATTTTGTGGATGATCCCATGGCTCACATAAATGTCCGATTCATTTAAAGTCAGATACATTCTCAACCTCACTAATAGGCTGTGCCATTCCTCCTACTGGAATGAATTCCAGAGGTTAATTATATATTATAAAGAGCTATATCACTTTTCAGTTTAGCTGAATGTTTCTTTCCCCTATCACCCCTGGCCCTTTCCTCCATTTCACTATTTGGTACTCCTCTATCGGCTCGCTCTCACTTCATTTTTCTTATTCACATCATAAGTACCCATCTTAGTTTTTGTTTTTATAGAATGCTACAAGTGGAAAGAACCCAAGGGCTGTTCACTAATGATGGAGGTATAGATGCAAAATACATTTTTGGTCAATACAATCCTAACAAAGTTTTGTATAATGAAAATTAAAGCACATCTAGTCTATGAAACTATTGGCATGCGGTCCATTCCAATAATTACAACAGCTCTGACAAAAGCCCTGAAATCAAATTCCTGAATGACTAAATTCAGATAGTCTTATGAGAAGATTTATTTTCCAAACAATGCACAATGAAGCGATCACAGATACATCTGTCAGAATCCCAAATGAGTATCGTGTTCCCATCTACTAAGTACCAAGCTCGTTTTTTTACTGTTCAGTGATGCTATTTAGATTTTAGAATATGGTCACTGTGTGCTATGTAAAATATATCTCATTAAAGTGTTTTCTGAATCAAGGTGAAATTTATGCTATATAATCATTGTTATTTCCTTTTGTCAAAAACCAAATATATGAACATTTGCATATGTTACGCTTGTGAAAATATAGAGTAAAATCACGGTTCCATTTTTATGAGGACACTATATAAATCATTATAAATTAGATTTATTTTTTTTCCCGGTGACAGAAGTATGTATTATTTGCATATTTTCTTCATTTTAATTCCTAAACACTTAAGTAGATCTCTAGGGTTGTGCCTTTAAAACCCATTTAGTAATAATGAACTGGATACTAAATGAANAAAAAAAAAAAAAGCCAATTAATCTGGTACCAGGAAAAAAGAGGAGGCAGGGCAAAGTGAACATAAAGATGTAAATGCAAAGACATAGACATGTGAAAGAAGAAAAAAAATGTCTTTTCTTCCAGGTCAAAGATGCAGAACCATTATTACCATTATTACCTGGAATTTCTAGGGTTGTGTGCAGAAGCAGCACACAGAGATAGCTGCACAACTTGAAAGATATGAAGATCTCTAAATAGTTGTCTTTCTCATGTTCAGTTTGCTCAAAAGTAGTGTTTAGGTAATTACACACCTGAGGATTTAAGTATTGATTAGCATAATTAAATATGCTGTCAGCACAAAGAATATTTACTGTATGCTCTTAGTTCTACATTACTAATGCACTTTTAGTGTTCACTGGAATAAAGAAAGAGTTCAGGTTAGCATTGATTTTAATCCATATTCTGAACACTGATTAATTTGATAATGGTTCTTTGGTTAATTGGCAATAGGTATTCTGAGATACTCTTATGTGTGGCTCCTCATTCTGTTAACTGTCTGTTTTTCAGTATATGCTTTTCGTGTATGTTTTTCATATGAGCAGTACCTTTAGAGTACGACATTATAAAGAGCGAATATTCATATCTCTGTAACTGCACTGGAAGATAAACCAGAAGCACTGTGAAAGCATACAAAACATTAAAGTGGTTATTATTGCTGGCCTGTTTTTATCATTTTCTCCTTTACATGATAGATTTCAACTAATATTTGTTACAGAGTCATGCCTCATAGAGCAGAATGGAAAAACAGAATTTTACCAAGGAATAGAACACAGTCACACATACTGCACAGGAAAAAATGAAATAACAGTGTTATAGCTTTATGAAGTGTAAGCTGTGCCCAGTGCAGATAGACACTGCATACAGACCTGAAGATTTAAAATGCTCTGCCTTGCAAAAAATAAATGTCTTTTATGTGACTTTAGTGATATTTGGTAGAATTGACCCTCTAAGGAACACAATTTCCTTTTTGAAAGAGACATTAAACTCTCTGAATTTTATGTATAGTACGTTTAAGAGAACTGAAATCTCTAGGTGAGGACATAAAATCACAGCTGGAAAAGTCTAGAAGCAAAAGCATGGATAAAGAATGAAAATGTTCCAATAATATTTTTGGTTCTTAAAAGTTAACTTTTCTGTCCTTACTACTGCAACAGAAATTACTGAAACTTAAGATCTGTTCAATACATCTTGTTTTCTATAACTTCATATGACAGAATAAAGTAGGTTGGAATGTATCCATGGAGGTCATCTTATTTGAGACCCTACTCAAAGCAGGGCTAAATTTGATGTTTGATCAGATCGCTCAGGATCCTAACGAGCTTGTATTTTCCCTCTGTACTTCTGGGATGAAGTGGCTTCATCTTTTTTATAACAACCCATCTTGTAGTTGAAGGTAACAGTAAGACTTCACTAACCTTTCTTCCTCAGAATAAAATAAAATTAAAAAAAAGGCAACACACCAAATTTCTTAGATTCTTCTCATAAGGCATATTCTCTAACCCTCTTGGTAACCTTCCATAGGGCTTGCTCCAGCTTGTAAACTGGAGAGTCTAAATTTCAATGCAGCACTCAAAGCATGGTTTCAGGTGCAAAGTAGGTGGGGATAATCACTTCTTTCATCTTACTGGCCATGTTCTTAGTAATTCTGTGCAGTTAGCCTTCATAACCGCAAGAGCGCACTGCTGACTCATAATAAACTTGCTGGCCAACAGGACCTCCAAGACCTTTCCATCAAAGCTGCTTTCAAACCAGTTAGTCCTGTCCTTTTGCAGGGAGTTATTCCACACCCATTTTTCTTAAATTTTATGAGGTCTCAGCTAGCCCATTTTTTCAGCACACTGAAATCCCTTTGAATTGTCACCTTTTCCTTGAGCATATCAAGAATTTCTCCCATTTCGATGTCATCCACAAACTTACTGAAGGTGCTTTTCATTTAGTCATCCCAGCTCTTAATAAAAGACATTAAATAGCATCACCTCATTACTGTCCCATGAAGAACACTTCTAGAAGACTTGGATGCACTCTATTGTCCTATTAGGTTGCTATTAGCCTATTGCTGTCTTACTAACTCTACATTCAAAAAATATTTTTCTGTTACTTCAGTCTAAAGTTCCCTCTTCATCCATGCTGACCTTCTGACATGCTTGCTTGCCTTCCTGTACATCAGAATGGACCATTTTGGTGCCCTGAAGAGGTGGGCCTTGAGGATCAACCACCTCTGCTGGACCCAACTGTTCTTTGCCAAAGAATTTACATGAAAAAGCCTTGGTCAGTTCTCCTGAAGACCAGGGTTGAAATTCTGCTATTGACCTCCAGAGAATCACAGATTATGTCAGGTTTGCAGAGATGAGATTGAGATAAAATTTCCCATGGCTTTCAACCATGAGGCTTCTTCTTTTACAGTCTGTAAAGAAGACTATCTATTTTCTCCTCTTGTGAAGGTCTTCTGGAGGTTTCCATTCTAAAACCTGTCAGGTTTTTTTCCTATCCTGTTAACCATCCCAGAGCAAAACTCTACATAGTCAAGCACTACTCTATATAGAGTACAAATATCTATCCTGTATTCTGGCCTGCCTTTCCCAAAATCCCATACCAACAATATCCACCTATGTCTCTGTGATCCCAATGAGATTATGTGAGTGCACAAGGACTTGTAATTTCTCCTGTTTTTTTTCCCATGTTGCATGTGTTCAAAAACAGACACTTGGGTCAGGTAGCCAGATGCATAGCTTTGCCTGGGGAAGTGTGATAGCCTTCCACATCCTGCTTTTTCTGAAGTCCTGATATGTCCCACCCCATTCTTCCACTTTTCCTTGTATTTTATGTACCGTCTTCCTCTGAATCTCCCTTTAAGTCCATCCTCCATCATCTTGGGACTCTATATTCAGTCATTTAAAAATAACGTCACATCATCTGTCCTTCCATGTCTCTCTTCCTTCAAGGTCTCTGCAAAGATCCTTTCTATCTCCTGACTGTCCTCCATGATGATACAGCCTCTACTCACTTTCTTCCATAGCTCCTTCAATTTAAAGGCCTATGTGTCTGCTAGGATGCACATCTCACACTGTCAGCCCTGAGGCAGGAGAAAATACAGGCATACCTGGCAACCTAGCATCTGGGCAGCCTTGTCCTTCCTCAGGGGTTGTGTCCTGGTCAGAATCATGTTATGGAGGCAGTCACTGCAGGTTCTGTTGGGAACAACAGCCCCTGATATACCTTTGCCCTTGTAGCATCATCTCCAGCAGTTCCACACGGTCCCTTGTGCAGTGCTCCTGGGTGTCCTGATTATCCTGTCTTGCACGAGCTGCTGAGTGCTAATTAATATGTCCTATTCACATGCTCCTCTTCTACAAGTCTGCTTTAGATTTTTTTTTAGTAATTAACTTAGGCTCAATGATTCTTAAAAATAAAAAACGCTATTTTGAAACAGAGAAATTGCAAGCAAGAAGGACCTTCCCCTAATCCAGTGACAAAAGGTCCTTTACTGCTGAAGAAACATTCTGCATCCACCTCCAAGAATTGCATAATTTTGTTTCCATTTAAGAGTCTTGGGGTAATAGGTATGAATGGAATGAGCAGCAGATATGAAATCTCAGGACTTACTTGGACAATCTTCTAGACTACAAAGTTTGATTTCCTTTCAATTAACATGTTCCAGCCTTATGAAGCTATCTTTCTCAACTAAAGTAAATCTGCTTAGTAAGATGCATCTACTTTTGCAGAGTATACTCAACCATAGTTGTGCCACAGAGCAATATTCAGGATTCTAAAGAACAATATGAAATGTCAGTGTTCTGTCACACTTAGTCTGAGAATGACTTGAGCTTTTTTTCTGATTAATAATTTAGTGCTTAATAACACAGCTGTGGTCCAAAGAAGGGCTGACACCACTGTCACATTGGAATGAACTCCAGTTGAGGGGCCTTCGACGGGTTCTTAAACTTTAAATAATGCTTGATAGTAGGTTGTATCTGTTGAGAAATAATCTTCGAAGTCCATCTAACTCTTACATTCCAACCATTTGAGCATAGTCCTGTTAGTGCATTCTTCAAATTCTTTATTGTCTCAATGAGGTCGTGATGCCTTCTCTTGCTCTGAACAGATGGTTCCAATGCCAATGGTGATATCAAAATACCTTACAAGCTGGATTTAGAAAGTGTTACTATTAAAATTGATGGACATTTTATTTTGGGGCAAAATAGTTAATTTTGGCTCTCTTGAGATTTTTAAAACCTTAACCCTACACCCCCCCTTACTTTTCTAAGAGTTTTGATAAAATGTTCAAAAATGACAGCCATGTGGATAAAAATTTTAAACAAAACAGAGCACTATTCTATCTTTTCAGAAAATGTCACTTACTATACAGGATATGTTACTGAAAAAAAAAAAAAAAGAAAAAAAAAAATCCTGCAAGTGCTATTCATTGGTCTTAACTATGAAGTAATTTTGATTAAATGACTTTGATATGCATCATAAACTTCTGTGAATGTAAAATGGATATAATATTATTAAATAGCACATTTAAAATAAACAAAAGGAAGTGCAATGCAGGATAAAAATATGGAAGTCTTTTCCACGGGCTAATTTAAATGCCAAAACATAGATTTATAAAAGATTAGAAATATTCCTGTAAGAAAATTCCATAAAATACAGCTAAGCACAAAGATGTGGTCTATAGTTCAGAGAATGCTAAAACTGCAGATTTCTGGAAGAATTTTTCTGGGGAAGTATCAATAAATGATTACAATGAATGTATCCACAATCTTTTTTTTTTTTTTTTTTTCCTTAAATGAAATACTTATAAATCTTTGGCATGACCTAGTATGGCTGTATTCTTATAAATTTTGTGTCAAAACAAACTCTCCTTGATCTATACTGTCTGCAAAATCATGCTTTCTAATTTATCATTTCATCAACATTCCTCTACACCAGTCCAAAGTGCATAATTTCTCTAATACAGAAAGGACCTTGCACATGGCCTTGTTGAACCTCATGAAGGATACACAGGTCCATTCCTCAGGCCTCTAAAGGGTCCCTCTGGATGCATCCCTTCCCTCTAGTGAATTGCTGCTCCACACAGTTTGGTGTCATCTGCAAATTCACTGAAGGTGTACTCAATCCTAGTCTATGTCATTGATGAAGATATTAAAAAGTATTCCTCACAGTATGGACCCTTGTGGAACATCACTTGTTACTGATTTCCTACAGGACATTGAGCCATTGACTATAACTCTTTAGAGGCAGCCATCCAGCCAGTTCCTTATCCATCTAACAGTTCATCCATCAAACACATATATCTCCAATCTAGTGGCAGGGATATTGGATGGATTGTATCAAAGGCTTTACAAAGTTCAGATTGATGACTTCCATAGCTCTTCCCTTGTCCACTGTTGCAGTTACTCCATCATAGAAGACCACTAGATTAGTCAGGCATGATTTATGTTACAAATGATTCTGAAAATGTAATTGTTGAAAATTAATAGCTCCAGCTTATTAATTGCTAATCAGTACAATTACTTGGATTTTGCCTCATCCTTCCTAAGAAGCTTCAGATAGTTTGTTTTGGAAAATCTAAAAGATCAGCTGATATTTCAAACCCCTGCTCACCCTCATACTATTTTTTGATTTTTAAAAAAATGTATAAAGCAATTCTGTGAGTGGAATTGATACAAAAGTCTTCTGAGAACAATGAAAATGATTCTGTATACTGGACTGGGCTTTACTTAGGATCATCAGTAAACATTAACTTGTTCTGAAAAACTGTGGTTTTAATCTCAGTAGTTGCTTCTGCTTATTTGCATATTAAGTATATGGACAAATTTCATGGAAATAACATGTCAAGTACTCATCTCTTTTTTATCTATGAATTAAATGTTTAATCTCAAACCTTATTTCATTGTGGTCAGAAAACATTAGCTCTTTAGGATTCATTGAGCAAACAAAATAACTCCGTATTCTAAGGGTCATACCACATAATTTCAATTCAGGGTACACCCATATTTTCATTTATATATAAATGTTAAAATGTCAATTAAATTTTAACACGTCAAATAAAAGGAAATTATAGGCACTTAATAGGCCAGAAGGAAAATTCTTTTTTTAAGTCTCTGATCTGAATCAGGTACAAAATAAAGATCTGAATCTGAATTTGTACACTACCTATGAGTGTACCCAAGAGTCAGTAATTATCTCTTATACCTTATTACAACATTGGCAAAACAGGTGATTCTCAGAAAGGAGCTAAATTAACTATGTCATCTGATCCTCAATCAATGATCATGAGCTAAGTCAGTGTGCCAAAACAGCAGCTCATTGCAACATAGTTTTAAATATATGAAAAAGTGATTGGAAATTGGCCAATTAATTTCCTGGGGATCTGAAAGAGTGAAGAAATCTTCTGTATTTTTCAATATACTTTCAGAATTTAATGTCTCCCTGTGGAGAGGCACAGCACCATGCCTCAACACAAATCTGTGTAGACTATATTTCATT
Organism: Chloroceryle aenea; assembly: GCA_013399075.1. Taxonomy (NCBI): domain Eukaryota; kingdom Metazoa; phylum Chordata; class Aves; order Coraciiformes; family Cerylidae; genus Chloroceryle; species Chloroceryle aenea. Next base: position 13,665 of record VWZY01012287.1, on the reverse strand, counting down.
CCTGTCAGGAAAAAAAAAAAAAAAGATAGATTTTAGTGTGCTCAGTCATCTTGTCCATACTATTTTTCCTGTTTTTCACCATAGCAGCAGTAACTCCTTGTGACTTCTTTATCAATAGGTGGAGACCTGATAAATCAGGTTAACAGGGAAGCACCCCTTATTCAGTAAATCTATTACTATTGATATAACAATATACAAGGCTCTATCCTTAAAAACAAAACAAAACAAAACAAAAACAAAACAAAACGCAAACAAACAAAAAAATTCCCCAGGGAATTTTTTTATATTTTTTCATGATATATTTGAAAACATCTTTCTTCTTGGAGTTTCACTACTGAAAGTAATCTTCCCCAATTGTACTTTTGGTCCATTTTTTTAAAGATATGTTATGACTGTCTTATATTCCCCTTAAAGATTCCTTCTATTTTACAAGAGACTGTTTATTAATATAAACTGAATAAAACAGCAACTGGTTTTGTTGTTAACACATTTTTTGCTGGTATTTTTTCTGTCAGTCTTGCTAAGAAGACAGGGGGTGATTTCTGTGACGTTTCCTGCTTCGTCTATCTCCCCTGGCTTTCTTACTTAAGTTTCTTTTGTACGTGCTCTGCCTGTAGCTACAGTGTCTGACATTTAACTACTGACTTACATTCTCTGTCTAGTGCAGAAATCTTCTTTTTGTCCCTCATAGTACTGAGAAATACATTGAAAGGATATGTCATGTTCTGTTTACCAAGGCTGTTCTTAAAATCTGGTGCAACTCCAGGTAGTTCCCATGAACAACGGTTCAGAAACCTAGTTGTTACTTTGTTTCATTGCAATTTTGCTTTAAGACATTTCATACATTTGCAGTTTCATTCATTTCCAACATTAAATGATAATTGCTAATGTTTATTTAGATTCCAGGGTAGAAGAAATCCATCCTGGAACTAAAAGGAACTGGATTTTGCAGAGAAAAAATTATTGCAATTCACTACAAATATAATTAGTGCCAAGCAGTCTTTGGCACACACATCCAGTGAAAAATTCATGATAATCAATAGTATTTATTTAAATACCAGGGATATACATGGCAACACATTGTCCTCTTGTAAAATATACTTTGAGGGTACTAGTACATGCAGAAAGAACAGAGGAAGTGCATTTCCCCCAAAAAAACCAAGCAATCAACCAACCAAAATGTCTTTGGAGTGTTGCTTTGGAGGACTGGGTGATCTGGGTGTTTTTCCTCCCTATGTTGCATTGATTGGCACCAACAAACAGGAATCTAAAGTCTGATTTTGTTGGTTTGGGTTTTTTTCCCCTACCATTTAGAATTTCGTAAGCTTATGAAAGACATATTACTGAATTCTGTTCATGGATATTGTTTTTGGGACTGGAAATACATTAAATTCTGTATGACATGGAAAAATGACAAGGATTTTGCCTAAAACAAGTCAGTTCTACTATGAACAGCCCATATGAATTTTTTAACTATTACAGTATCCTCCAGAGACATTTATTAAAAGCCAATATAGTGTATCTCAGCCTTCTTACTCATCACCTAAACACAGCTAGCTCTTAAACTTACATATTTTTCAGTATTCTTGTAATACTTTCAGGCTGTGTTTTTTTTTTTTTTTCCCATTATTAGTTACCTAGTTTTCTCAGAGGATAGTCTAACTGCACAGTATAAGTTTATGAAATCTTCTTCAGATTGGTCATACATAAATATTTGATTTTTTTTTTTTTGGTGGAATTTTTTTATTTGATGGAATGGATGTTTTTACTGACATGTTAATAACTGTATAATATAGAATAATAAGGATTTTGTCTGAAATAGCTAACAGTCTATATGAACACAGGCACTGAGACAGACAAATCAGTTGAGTTTTTTTCGCTTTGTATTTATAAACTAGCTTTCTGAGGATGCTACCCTCTATGTAAAAATCAGAGAATTTCTGCTTTGTACTGAACTGAGAAGAGTATATCTGTTTAAGTAAAGGATATTAAAACTATTATTTATAATCCAACCCATTAGCTTTTTGCAACAATTTTCAGTATTTATGTGGGATCAGGTTTTCACAGCATGGATAATACTAGATAAATCACACACATGCAAACACAAAAACACACTTGCTCACACACACAATTAATTTAGTGTTTATGCCTTTGAACCTTTACCAACGTGATTTAAAAAATAAAAGAACATGAATATTTCACTTTTTGGTACAGCTCATTTATTATGACAATGGAGAATGTATGAGTGACAAAGATCAGCTGTGCAGAGGAAGCTTAAAATGCTACTCAAATTGTTCATATTTCCAAGAGATAATTCATTAGATCTGATTCTTTCACAAACTTTAAATTAAATATATTAAGATGGAGGTAGATGTGTTTTCTGAGCTGTGGCTAAAAGCAACAAAGCACGCTCTCTCTCACACACACTCATATCTCAGATTGCTAATAGAAAGAGAAATAAGAATGGTTCCCCATCAGCATCCAGGGAAAGATTGGTGAGAACAGTCTCAGAACTGCTTAGTCTGCTCCTTTTATGTTATCTCTGAAAGAAGTAAATACTGCTGGGCATTTACAGCATGTCTATGGAGGGAAATAGTGTTAAGGGCTTTTTAGAAACAAAGTCAGTCATAAAACTATGTCTGCTCCTTAGGGTTTTCCCATTAGTACAAGACTAATAATACTGTATGAATAGGCTTGGGTTTGAAATTACTTGGAGGAGAGAGGTGCAACCAGTCCTTGAAGAGTCAGCCCCAGCAGGCTCAGTATTAGTGCCAGTTGAGGCAGTGTTAGGCTTCTCTAGAACTGCTGCTTTCATTCTGACAGTGAATAGCAAGCTAACTCTTTTAAGTATTTGTGATATTAAGGTACTAGAAATCAATCAGTGTTACCAATCCCACAGGCAGATGGCAATATCTTTCTAAGAATGAGACTGCCTTCCACACCCAGCTTAAGTTCAGCAGCTTTGAAATGTATTACTGGCTTATGCATTTCAAAGATCAGTGTATGAAGCCCTTTCCTTGACTCTTCGAATCTCCCAGTGTGCTGCCCAGTCAAAATCAAAATCAAAAGTTTCTTTGGAAACATAGTATTCCAGTGTTAGCTTTTTTTAAAAAAATCAATATGAATAACAATGAATAAATTTCATAGGCAGTGATCCAGTGCCCTGGTATATTAGGATGCACTCCGGTATGAATTGCACATACAATTTAGGCACCCGTTTGATTTTTCAGAGAAGTAATCAAGCCAAAATCTTAAAACCTGAAGTAAAGAATCAAACTTCTGTTGAAATACCTAGGTACATCTTTTCATGCTTAAGATACATCTGAGAAACTGTCTTGCATATGCTATGTCCTGTTGATATCCCAAGGACAAAAAGTCTTCAACATCTTCTGGAAGTAGGTTCTTACAAGATGAAGTGATATATAGCATGATAGTGAGGTGGATTATCACTGCAAAATATGGCACCTGAAAATCTTTTTCAAATGAGTGGAACATTCTCAGTTTGGAAGCTCACTGTAGTTTTTGCTTTCCTTTAAAATATTTTCAAGCTGTAAGGATAACAGTGAAGCTTCTTTATACAACCAGGAGAACCAAAAGACTGTGAGAAATGAGTTTGTGGAAATTACATATCTATACAATGTAACATATCAGTTAACACTTTTCTTTTTTTTATTAATCACTGACTTAAAACAAGTTCGAGAACTAAATTTAGACATGTAATTAGTAAGACAGATTTTCCTAAATACTGAGCTTCAAACAGCTCCCATAAATTCTTGCAGGAAGTTGCTGAATTCTTGGTACTTCTAAGTATCAAAACCTATGTGTCAATGCCTAAAAATATATTTGGAAACCTATCTTCACAAATCTATTTTGAAAAATGTTATTCTCCAGTTGAATGCATCATGGGTGATACAGTCTTGTTTTTAATAATTGTAAAGGAGTAAATAATTAAACAATTACGAGCTAAGAAGTGAATATAAGTTTGTATTTCTAGTTCACAACAAAAATACATTATCTTTCTTCCTGGAAATGGCTCATTGAAGTAGAGGCACTGAAAGTAATCTTAAAATACAATTTAGATTTGTTATGGTCTTTTTTCAGGTTTTTTTTCCAAGCACATACATGTTACGGTTTTATGAATCATGTTGTAAAATATTAAGCACTTTTTTAGAAACATTTGGTTATTTTGTAAATAGTTTTGAATTAGTATATTCACGAGCTTTACTAATGGTGACGGTAAATATACCACTTTTTCTCTTTTTCAAATACACTGATTTCATTTTTCATACGAAAGGTAGATAAAAACCTCACCAACCCATCAGGAAAGGCTTGACAACGTTGACAGAAAATTTGACTTACTTTCTAGATAAATGATTTTCAAAATAAGTCATGTAAAATACAGGTTCTATCAACTGCTTAATTACTTTACATCTATTTATTTCAATATCTACATTTTTCACTTTGGATGGCTTCTGGTTTATTTCTATTTATTTCCATTTCTACTTTAAAAACTACAGCTCTTGAAAAACAAGAAAAAGTTCTTGGCAAAAAATAAAACCAAAACAAAAAACAAACAATTCTTCAACTAGCAAAAAATTTCATAATAGTTCCATGCTCACTGTATGACAAATTTCTATACAAAGTCATAAAAGAAATTTTATGGGAAGGGGAAAAAAATTAACAAGCAGAATATCAAAATTTTAAATGAGATGCAGAAAAAAACTACTTCATATTGGCATCCACAATCTGTGCCTAAAATTCTGTTATTTCTAAATATTTTACTGGCAAACCTAACTTGCTGAGTGCTGGACTTATGTAGAATTATGAATAATTTCTGGATTTTCACATCTCCTTTCTACTAAGAACAGCAGCTCTTTATAGCTATTCAGATTCTACAGATTTCCCCAAAGTCATCCTGTCCAAACATCCAGTGCTGTTGGCAACGGCTATTTGCCCTCACTACAGACTTCCTCAGAGACCACTACTAGATATGACACCTCCTCTCTCCTACCACTCGTACCCTGGGGTCATTTCCAGGTTCTGTTTGGCTTTTAATGTATTTTGGAATAGGAAGCTCATGACTGATTTCAAATACAAATCTCTAGGCATCATGGTATTATATGTTGCCACCAACACAGTCAATTTAATGAACTGAGAGTAAAGATGCAGATTAAGGAAATTATACTGCAATATTCAGAGCATATTTCTATAAACCTTTATACCCTTTAAGCTTTTTTACAAATGTCTTCTGAGAGAAGACCCTCTACACATGCAGATGAAGGATTTGAGTCAACTGATGCAGGGAAAATGCTTTCACAAATAGCATAGAAAATGAAAAATATTAGAAAATAATAGCAGTTCAATATTTTACCACTGGTTTTCAAATGTGTTTAATTAGTATTACTTAAAATCAGAAACTGCATTTTGATATTGGTTTTATTTCCTTTTTTTCATTGACTGATTTATATTACATTATAAATTTATATAAACTTTCAGAAAATAGACCCCTTTTGTGATGTTTCATTCTAATGATATTCCCAATGGCTATTGCACAATTTATTAAATGCAGGTTCATAATCTCTCACTCTTTTGTGAAGAATAACTTTGAATTGTAAGGATTTGAAAGATCTTCTAAGAAGAAAATTTTCAGGAGTGTTTTGTGTGATATGGAAAGTTAATATATTAGAGGAATTGTGGCATGTGAAAGAATAAAAATGGGAGAAAAAAAAAAATAGGATAAATGAATGTTTTCTGTACAGTCTGATGACTATTTTACATTGAATTACCTGAAATATTAACTTCTACTTTCTTCTTGAAATGAAACACTGAAATAGACAGAGTGGAGAAAGTATAGTTGAACCATCTGAAGTAAAGATTTTTATTAAAAATAGTAAGTTTAGCACAGGTCAATAACTTTTGAAAGTAAAAAAGGATGGAATAACATAACAGATAAAATGGGATTTTCAGAATGGCTTTTTATTTTGTTTTATCCAAGTATTTCATACATCTCTACATTGAAATGAACATGTAAGTCTTCGGAGGTATGTCCCTCACTATTACTTGTCAACACTACAATACAATCAAAGATCCTCTTTGCTCTCATGTTGATCTCTACAGGAACTGAATTCCCTTAAAAATGTTACTAAGCAATCAATTATTTAAAATGCAGCACATTGTGCTAACATTGTTTATTATTTTATAAGCATCATTTAACCTCACAGTAACTATTGCAAGTAATTATACTCATCATTGCTACACAGTGAACAACTCCCTTCTCTCACAACTCTCTGAATAATGTAAAGCAAAGTACAAGATTTTTCAATTTGGACCAAAAATCACTCATGTTCAAATAAATGAAAACACAACTTAAGTATATTTGAGACATGCAGTTATTTATTTATGTCTCTAGGGAACAGTTTCAGAAGCCACTGAAATTACTGGAAATCTTTCCCTTAATTCCCCCTGGTTTTCATCCAATACTGCACAGTAACTTCTCTGTTTACATTTCTTTGGGCTTATATCCATTCCTTATTTACCTTTGCTTTGACTTTGCCTTTACTCTTGATTTTGGTGTGACTTCCTCCAAAAGTGGAAAGGCTCACAAAGTCAGTTCTTGATCTATCTTTAGCCAACAGTATGAATTGAACCCTTGATGGTGAACTAGAAAATATGTTGGACTAGAGAATAACTTCCTTATCATTAAAACCAAACCAAACCAAACACACACCAAAACAAGACAACAAAAAAATATTCTGTCACTCTGTGGAATAATGACTGAAGGTGACTTAGAAATTAAATTTATATTAAAAGTCATTTTAACAATGTACTGTCCTTTGTGCAAACCTTGCTCATTATACTACCAGAACACACCTCCATCCCAAAGGCTACATGCCTCCAAAGTGCGACCACCCCTCACTGATCTTATGCCATGAATTTTCTTCAGCTATACTTTCAAATCAAAGCATGAGAATTTTACACCAATCACAATAAAGGTATTTATGATCAGAATCACCAAAGTTCCACCTTGAAGATAAAAAATAATATATAAATGGCTTAAAAAGGGTGAATATTAGGGAAGACATCATCATGAACAAGTGAGAGAGGATACCATTGCAGAATGTCTCTGACTCCTGGGATCAGTCAATGTGCTAAGCCTCTCTTGCCCCTCCACAGGGACTCCTTTGGGTAAGATCTGAATTTTCTGCTTACTTTCCCATGAAATCTTAGAAATCTCTCTAGAGATGATCCTTTTAACTTAATGTGTTTTGTATATTTGCATATACTTTTGCAGAAAGTGTATTTATCAGCAGCAATCCATAAGAAAATGTAATATGGTTGCTTTCAGTAAACTGCACTATTCATGTTGCTAGCCACAAATGGCTCTCATTGAGTGCTGCCAACTCCTTACTGGCTGAGACTGTGGGGCGCAATCAAATAGGGAGTGCAGTGCTATTAGTGAATCCAGAACCATGAGAGACCAAATACATTGAATGCAACTGGACTAATAGTGCCAAATTGGATTTCACTTGGAAACTAAGCCTAGCCACCTCCAGTTCCTCCGATATCTGATGTAAAGCTGGAACACAAGGTGGTTTATTTTCTGCCAAATCACTTTACTTCTTAATATAACACACCCTTACGAAAACAAAATACACAATAAAAGAACCTAACAAAACGTGGGTTGTTTTATTTATGATGCTGTACTGTAACTTTTTATTACCTGAATATTTTATCACCCTTTCCATTTACTGTCTGGGACATATTATCAGCCCAAGCTGTCCTATTTAAGAATAAGCCATATATTTGTCCATCAGTATTTAAGGTCACTCAGAACTACAGAATAATGAGCATGACCTGTCATATGTATTCTTAGGGAGATCTTTAAGAACACTTGGTACCAATAGTTTCAAGGCCTCTTGATTTAAAGTATTTGTCTTCTCAATAGGGAGGAATTGGAAACTGAATAAATATGAAGGCTAGTCATGCAGGACCATCAAACATAGATTGTAAGGGGAAAATAATAGTAACTTGCATTCTATGATACATGGGTCTCTGTGTGGTTGGTGGATTTCTTCCTTGAGTAACTAAGAAAAATAAGCCTATAGTCAGTAAGCTTAAGTTCAATAAAAAAGGAAATGTATTTCCACCCACCTTTCACTTTAGGGAAGCGTAGATTGAGAGACTTGTAAGAGAACTAAATCATCTACTAGTTGTCATTCCTAAAATGAAGACAGCAAGAATGAAAGGAATACAATCTCTTTGAGTCACAAGGAGAATATAGAAGCAGAGCACTGCTTGCTTGCATTTGCAATAATCTGTGTAAATATATTTATTTACACAGAATAAGACTTTTTAATGATATTTACAGGGTAAAATCTAATAAAAATAAATGGGAGGAAATCATAATCTATTTACAGAGAGGCCACAAGGAAAATAAAGGACTAACTTAATTATATGCATAATTTATAGCAAGTTATTCACTCAACTGTCTTCCTACATAATGCTGTTTCTCTTTTCCATGATAGACTGAACAGTCATTCTGACTCTTCTTCCTTTAATATTAATAGAGAGGGAGCTTTTCTGGAGACCTTAATACAAATTGCTTATGGCCATGTAGGAAGGGAGGTGATAGGCTGTTACTATAAACACTCTAGTAAAGTCATAATGAATATGAAGACAAAATGGGCTGTAGTGGCTGCTTCTATTGTTATTTATTTAATACTTTAACCTTTAGGTTTTTTAGGTTTATGGAATTTTGAATTAATTTTTATAGACCACTTTTAGTTTTGAGTCCAAAGGGAAGCATAACTGGAAGGAATAACTGTTATTGCTTTAGCTATCTTCTTTTTTAATTAGACTTTTCCCAGAACCATCTCACTGCTTCTTCAGTTTAGCTTGGTTTTTTTCCACTTGAGTATCAACATCAAAAGAGTTTGTTTTTTTCCTTTTACACCTTATATCAAAGAAAGCACAATTGCAGTCCATGCTCCCATTCATTAGCTTTTTGTTTTCATTTTAAGAATAACATTCTTAAGGAGAAATGAGACTGAGTTTCTTCTTAAAGGTGGATAACTCAGTCAAAAATCAATACAAGCAGGCAGAAAACAAGTAAACCTCCATTATCAAGTAATATTTAACTTCAGTAGACCTTAGATATTTAATCTGAAACATGTTTAGGAAGGTTCTTCAATTTTCTTCACATGTGTTGTAAGCTTTGTTCTTATACTGTCATAAGATATGAATAAAGAGATACTAATTAAACAGACTTGATATAAATGTTTCACTCATCTGGAGTATCGGTCTATAAACACATTTTTGCAAACAGATAGAAAATAAGTTTATATTTCAAATCACACTGCATCAGCCTGACTTTCAAATCTGTTGCCTAGCGAGTGGTATCAAATGAGTGCAAGTAGAAATGTTATTTTCAGAAATTACATGAGTTTTCATTCACAGCTAAACTCCACAAGGATTTATTTTAAAAAAATCTATCCATATTTCTTAATTTATTTAGTGTACCAAGATGTCACCTAGCTAGTCCCCCTTACAGTGTTTCTCCAGATCTACAAATAAAATTGAATTAAGAAAAAGACAGCATATAGCTAGTGCTATCTGATAAATGCATATTAATTCAAACAAATAACAGACGTTTTACTTCCCTCTGCTTAGTGGGCAATTTGATCAATCAGCCTTTGCTCCATGAAAATTCTACTAGATTGCAACTACATTCCAGCTTTAATAGAAGGATGATCCCAAGCAAAGAAAAATACAAATAGAATCATAGAATCATAGAATCATAGAATAGGCTGGGTTGGAAGGGACCTCAGAGATCATCGAGTCCAACCCTTGATCAATTACCGCCACAGTCACTAGACCATGGCACTGAGTGCCATATCAAGTCTCTTTTTAAATGTCTCCAGAGACGAAGAGTCCACCACCTCCCCAGGCAGCTCGTTCCAATGTCTGATCACCCTTTCTGTGAAAAATTTCTTTCTAATATCCAGTCTGAACTTCCCCCGGCACAATTTAAGACCATGCCCTCTTGTCTTACTGAGAGTTGCCTGGGAAAAGAGACCAATATCATACCTGCCCCTCCTAAATATCCATAACAAACCCCCAACCCAGAAAACAAATCACCCAAAACATAAAAAATTTTAGATATTACTCAAATTTAATGCATAATTTTTTCCCAGGAAAGGATGTAGTACAGTATATTTAATATCTTTAGCAAACTTTCATTTATTATGATCACTGTAAATTGCATTGCCAGAAATTGTTAAAAAGTCAAGTACTTGTTTCCAAGTACTTAATTTCCAAGTACTTAATTTCCAAGACTTTGAGTTTACAAGTTTAACTGAGCCAGACAATGCAAAGTTTGGATTAAGGTTGTTTTTAACCTAGAATCATATAACCTGTCCAACAATATTATTTTAACCAATAAATTAAAGAGAACTGTATACATCTCTACACACCTAAAATAAGCCAGTGCATAAAAAATAGCCAGGAAGGCCAATGGTATCCTTGGGTGCATAAAGAAGAGTGTGGCCAGCAGGTTGAGGGAGGTTATCCTCCCCCTCTACTCTGCACTAGTGAGACCACCTTTGAAGTATTGTGTTCAGTGCTGGGCTCCCCAGTTCAAGAAAGACAGGATACTACTGGAGAGAGTCCAACAGAGAGCTACAAAGATGATGAAGGGACTGGAACACCTCTCCCATGAGGAAAGGCTGAGAGACCCGAGGCTGTTTAGCCTGGAAAAGAGAAGACTGAGAGGGGATCTTAATTAATGTCTACAAATATCTGAAGGGTGGGTGTCAAGTAGAAGGGGACAGTTTCCTTTTAGTGGCACCCTGTGATAGGATGAGAGGTAATGGTAGCAAGGTGAAATACAGTAAGTTCCACCTTAACATGAGGAAAAACTTCTTCACTGTGAGAGTGAAAGGGCACTGGAACAGGCTGCCCAGAGAGGTTGTGGAGTCTCCTTCTCTAGAGACTTTCAAGACCTACCTGGATCTGTTCCTGTGTGGCATGCCCTAGGTGTTCCTGCACTGGTAGGGCGTTGGACTCAATGATTTCCAGAGGTCCCTTCCAATCCTTACCATTCTATGGTTCTATACTTAGCATGTATTTCATGCTACCTACGTCTTTATTGTATCTCTACGGATACCCTTTCAGAACATGTCTTATCCCTTTGACCTTCTTGTAATCACACCTCATATTAATCCCATTCTTAGATAGTAAATTCTGTCTCCACTAGAATTTCAGTTATCCTCAAATTTCACTGAGATTGGACAGATGTGCTTCTTCATATGAATGCTTATGGACCATGATCAAAATTCGTATGTAATGCCATAGTAAGTATCATGTATTTTGAAGCCAAAGCAAGGTAATTTAACTGTGATTTTAAAACAAAGCTACCTGTACATCCTCCTTGAATTTTTCTTATCCTGTCATGGTAAATTAAGCCAACTTGTGTTCCCTAATTCTTGTCTTTGTCAAAACCTTGTCCTTAAGAAAGCCCTGTCCTAACTCCACTAGTCCTGTTTTCTCTCCATCTTGAAGACCAAGATCAGCCCCAGATGTTCATCAGTAAACACAACTATAGCTCTCAGAGCCAGTAACATTTTTCCTTAGTTAACTCTCTGGTTAACTCCTGATGAAGAGGGTCTGTGACATTTTTATCTACCTGCATCCTGGTTCAAAGTGTCAGGTCCAACAAATATTATAATAAAGACATCCTACCACTCCAACTAAACATAGATTAACAGATTATTTTTGGTATTTCCAAGCTTATCAATACCTAGCAATCTGTACACCTATCTGAATCTATGCAGGAATAGATAAAGGAATAGATATTTAGTCTGAATAGGTTTCAGCTATATAGCACCATTAATACAGTGGCCCACCTGAATTTATTTACTCCAACACACAACAGAAAGAGCTCAAATATAGCACTGTGTTAATGCAGTTACGAAGCTGCCAGTTGGCTCACTGAGAGAGAACTCAGGGAGTTCTACTTATTACTGCTATTTATAGTGTAGATATATCTGGTAAGTATGTATATCTTATGAGAGGTAAAGGGACCACACTCATCATTTCAGCTATTGGCATATAAAAGATTAGGGTAGTGTGATTTCCAACAATAGTAACTTCCTATGAAGGACTTCTCTGCTGCAAAGGAGAAAAGGAAATATTCTACAGTCATTGTCACAGACCTCACTGCCCCAAGGCTGCTTCTATATACAAACCCAAGACTGAAAGATTGACACTATTGCAATGTTAGCCTGAAAATAGCTCCCTCATACCCCAAAAACCCAACAAGAACAAGTAAAAGGTCAGATTTATTTGAGGGTGCAAGTTGCTTATGCTTTCTATAGTATCAGAATTACTTGGGAATTTCCTACAAGACTGAAATAGTCTGTGAAAATCGTTGACTTTCTAGCAAGAAAAATGGCCAGAAGAAAATAACAAAGATACCTGAAACAAAATATTTCAATTTACTGAACTGATATTAGGATATTCACCTTGAAATGATTCAAAATTAATGCATTCCCATTCTGCCACATAGTAAGGTATCTCAGTAAAATAGAATAATCATCTTGCATCCATGGATAGAAAAGAACTACTAAGTACTGAAAACATAACTTTCATGAAATGATGCTTAGAGAAATATTGATATTGCTAGGCTTTCAGACACCTGACCAGTAGATGCATCTACTTCTCAACAAAGACAGAGTTCTCAAAGTCATCTAAGCTTCAATTTTAATTCAGGTAGGCTTAAATTGACAATGAGACAACACTGAATCACAAGAATACATACTCCATTGAATACAAAAAAACATTATGAAAGTTTAAGACACTGAGAAACAAAGTCCATTGGAAGCAGAAGGAAACTAGACTGTAAAAATTCATTAAAAGAAGAAAATTCTGAAAACATACCACAATATCTGTATTTTCTGATCATATTTTATCAGAACATTTGTGATCATTTGAATGTGAAAATTCAAGCATAAATAATGCATTGGTTTTCTTTTGCTAAGTCAGTGTGATAAGAAAATATTCTCGATTAACTCTGCATACTGAACTCCAAATAGCCTTGACAGCCTGTATCATACATTTCTGGTAAAACCCCCAAAATCATTACAAATATGCTTTTTTATGACAGTTATGCAAAGCACCAAATATTGATCACTGGGAAAAGTAACAGATACTGATGTAATGCTCACAGTAAATTACCTCATGCTGTCATTAACCTTTAAGTTCTCAACTGCCTAATGGTCAAGTTAGAATTTATTTATTTAAATTTTCATTGGGAATCAATATTAAATTGAAGGTATTAAATTTGTCTCATTTCTATCATCCCTGCAGAGAAAAATAATGGGCGAATTAAATGCCGCTATTCACAATGGTTCTAAAGATTTTTCCCTGAGTTTTTTATAGCTCTAAAATATTAATTGCATTTGAAGAAAAAAAAATAAATCTTTATGCAATAGAGGCCATATCTTTGATCTGGCCAGTGTGAATTGCTTGACATCAGTTTTAATGTCTGATGACTCCAAACAAAACTGTGATCTTGAAATTTTCTCTTGGTCTAGCCATTAAACTATGCTCTAATGAGAAGCTGAAAACTTAATTGACATGTATTTTCTAATCCTAGAACAAAAATAG
>VWZY01012282.1:15535-32376 GCA_013399075.1 Chloroceryle aenea | reverse complement strand
TGGGTGTCAAGAAGGCAGGGACGGCCTCTTTTCACTTCTGTCCTGTGACAGGATGAGGGGCAATGGATTCAGGCTTGAGCATGGGAAGTTCCACCTCAACATCAGGGTTCTGTAAGAGCTGCAGAGCACTGGAACAGGCTCCCCAGAGAGGCTGTGGAGTCTCCTCCTCTGGAGGCGTTCAAGCGCTGTCTGGATGCACCTCTGAGTGATCTGCCCTAGTTCTGCCCTGCCCTGGCAGGGGGCTGGACTCGATCTCCAGAGGTCCCTTCCAACCCCTGCCATTCCGTGACAACAAGAACACTTGCTATCGTGATGCAAAGCTCTCACTAAACCAGAAGCTTCATGTCAGAGCCAGGTACCCAAGAGCACATACCTCAGGCAAGTGAAATCCTTAACCCTCAGCTGTGAACAGATCGCAATCTTTTTGGGCAGAGCTGCCCACATCTACCCTCTCTCCTTCTTGCTGAATCTGGGCAGGAGGCATAAGATCAACTGGAACTTTCAGCATATGATGATGTTTTCAGGTAAAAGCAAAAACTTTTTAACTCCTAAGCCATATATAATCTGACCTTCTGCTTTTATAACCCACCTCCACACCTCCTGGCTGGAAGCCTCAGTGGCACTTGCAGTGTGCTGCCACCTCCACATAAAGCCTGCTGTGTCTGGGAGGTTGAAATGCCAGCTGCTGGCAGCAAGCAGGCACCTTGGGTTGGGAATAGAGTATTTTCCTTTGAAGTGCATCAGAAGGAACTGGGGGAATGGGGATGTGGCTCTTCCAGAAGGTTGTTTCTAGCTGGGATGATGTACACGTTGTGCAGAAAGAGGTGGGGCTGCTGGGAAGGTGGAAGCATCTCTATGGATGTGCTCTCCCACTGAGCTGGAGAAAACAAGGGCTTTGACTTAGCACTCCCTTGTGCTTTCTGTCACATGGGTGGCTCTTTACAGCTGTCTTTTAAAGCAAGCCATGGAGCCTGTGTCTGTCTCAATCCATGTGTCCTCAAGAAGTGCCAGAGATGTCTCTGCACGCAAGAGGGTGTGAAGAAGGGGGAGCCAGGAGACTTCCAGTGGTGCCCAGTGACAGGACCAGAGGCAATGGGCACAACCTGAACATCAGGAAACACTTTACTGTCTCCAAGCACTGGCACTAGCTGCCCAGAGAGGTTGTGACATCTCCATCCTTGGAGATACTCAAAAGCCATCTGGACTTGGTACTGGGCAACCTCCTCCAGGTGACTGTGCTTGAGCAGGGGGTTGGACCAGGTGACCTGTAGAGGGTCCCTTCTAACTGTAACCATCCTGAGATCCCCCTGCTTACCAAGTCTGCAGATGGCCAAATGCCACTGCTTGTCCTTGCTGGGGGCAGGGGAGGGGGGTGGGATATAATCTCCCTGTGAACATGTTATTAACTACAATATTCTTCCAGCTAATAACAATTTTGTGTCAAGAACTCGCCCTTCAGTTTTGGAATCAGCTGGAAAAGCAGAATCTCCATCTGCACTCAGATTTCCATAAGAAGTTCTGCTGCTGTTCACAACTTGGGTCATTGTTGGGTTTTATTTGCATTAATTTCTCATTAGTTTGTGGAACTATTTCCACCTTTTCTTAACACTTGTGGGGTTTGGTGAAAACTACCAGGGTGAATTTAAGTTCTAAATAATCAATTCCAGGGAATAATTTCTCTTCTACCCCATAGGTCTCAGGGGAGCCATGGCATTTGCTCTGGCCATACGAGATACTGCTACCTACTCCCATCAGATGATGTTCTCAACAACTCTCCTCATTGTCTTCTTCACCGTCTGGGTTGTTGGTGGTGGTACAACTCCCATGCTGTCCTGGCTGAACATCAGGTCAGTGGGCAACTGCACGCTGGGGAAATGTCACTTTTCAAGTGGCAACTGGCCGTGGTCCTACAGAACTTGTTTGTTGCTTGCTAGAGGTGCTGTGGGTATTTGGAGCATGATGTTGTCTAGAGGAAGGTGGCAGTGCAGCAGGCTGCTGAAGAAAATGCACTGGTGCTGCTGGGATTCAGCCTAAAGCTCCCTGATGCTCTGCAAGTAGGTGTCTGGGTCCTTGTTAGCCTAGTAGGATGGGGAATAGTGTTGCTTGATACAGCAGCTTTGATATGGAAAGTAAAGAATTAATTTATCTACTCCCATATAAACCCCCCTTCCTATTATACTACAACATTTCCCTGTCTCTTGGCTTTGGGAATGGCCCTGTTAATGGAATCTTTGCTGGTTGGTGTTGACTGAATGTACTTGAAACATCAAACCAACCTGGTGTTACCTAAACAACTGGGATAAATGGGATCCCACTGGTCTTCTGAGCGTGTTTGCTCCTGTGCTGGGGCCTGTGGAAATGGTGAGTAGTGTGATTATAGACATTTGCCTGCAGATCCCAGCCAATACTTGGCAATTTTGGGCTGTGAGTACCTTCATGGACCCTTATCAGCAGAGAGTCATTAATGAATCATTGTTAAAGACCACCCATGTCATCATCTGTGAAGGTCTTGGCAGTTGAGGGCAATAGAGTGGAATTAAACCAAAAAAACCCTTCAGTTCTTTTTTCATGTGTGAATTATTTGTGCTGTTTGGCTCTTAAAAACTTACTTTGTTTTCCTTTCTGATTGAGCTA
The DNA here is from genome assembly GCA_013399075.1 of Chloroceryle aenea. NCBI lineage: Eukaryota > Metazoa > Chordata > Aves > Coraciiformes > Cerylidae > Chloroceryle > Chloroceryle aenea. The sequence goes on along the minus strand of VWZY01012282.1, from coordinate 29,742 downwards.
CCTCGAATTTGCATCCCATTGTCCTGGGATAGGGTAGGAAAAGCCAATCTTGGGTAAAACCAGTTTTAGTCTGTGGACTAAAAGGGGCTGGAAAGCCAGAGATGGGTGTTTCAGTGGTGATTTACAGCATCTCAGCTCTGGTCAACAGCAAGCACTGGGAAACCACAGCTTCCTTCTTTTTCTGGTGCCAAAAGAAACCATTTCTGTCCTTTAAAATTGTCTTTAAAAGCAAGTTCTAGATGTCTGGCCAGCACACCAGATCTCCACTTGAGTGGATTCCAAAGCATCCTCCGTAGCGTGGCTGCAACCAGGTCAACAAAACTGACTCTGAGAGCTCTCAGGGTAGGTGCTGGCATCCTGAGCCTTCTGCCCTGCTGCCTGCACCTCTTTTGGTGAGGGAATGTCATTGGGTGTTTCCTTCAGACCTCATCATCCAGCAAGGGGCAGGATGGCTGCTGGCCAGCTGAATGGAGGAGGACTGTGTCTAGCCTACCTGTATCAGAAGGCAGCTTCTGAGTGCAGTCACCATTACCTCTGCCACAGGGCCCCACCAGTCAGCAGCAGGGCAGGACTGAATTCTAGCACGTGGCCCAGCTCCTGACCACCTGGAAAATAGCTCTGAGACAGCAGGATTGGTTTTTATTTGCCTTTTCCTTTTCCCCGTCGAGCCTCGGAAGCAGTTTGTGGAAACATCTAAGCACATGCACTTGGTCCTCCCTCTAGTGGGACCAGTCTGGCTCAGGAATGAGACTCCACGAGAGCCTGGCTGGAGAGCTGCTCCTGAAGGGGCAAAGGGCTCATGCTGCACCCATTTCAGGCTCTCCCTTTGGGTAGGATGGACTTGCAAAAATCATTTATGTGGCCAATGAGGCAGAACAGCTGGAAAGGTTTTGGTACCGTTCCTAGAGGAGCAGCTGCCAAACAGCAGTTGGCCAAACTATAGTTTTGAGTGATAAGTTGTATTTTTTGGGGGGAGGTTTACCCACTCTTGCGAGTGTAACTCATTTATCTGGCACGTTTGACAGCAAATAAAGGGTTAGCTTCCCTGTTAAGGGAGGGATGGCATTGTAAACAAGGGAACTCTACACTGGAAGTGTTCTGGAGAACTGCCTGGCTCTGCCTGCAGCTGCCTTGAGAGGATGGAGATGGAGATTGTGCTTTTGGAGCCCACGTGAAATCAGATGCGTGCCAGGAGGTGGCAGCCTTGTGCAGCTCGCTGAGAATTGGAAACCTGGCAAAGCACCCTCTGTGGCAGAGCCCTTCCTGCTGGGAAGCAAGGAGTCCTGTCTGACTGTACAGATTTGAAGTAGTTTCCAGGTGAATTTGAGAAATACACTGCTTCTCTCTTTTCCATCCCTTTCCACCCAGTGGCAGAGGTAGGCAGGAGGAGCTGAAGATGAGATGCTGCGACAGCACCTTGCTCAGCAGCAGAGTCTGTAGTCCTGGTGCAGTCCCGAGGCCGTGCAGTAGCTGACTTGTCCCTGGGATGCTTGCTGAGCTTTGGCACTGGCCCATTGCATTAGATGCAAGAGACTGGGAATAACTACTGCTCCCATACAGGATTTATTTAGCAGAGAAGAAGTTAAAAGACAAAAGGTGACTTTTCTCCCAAGACAAAGTGGAAGGAAAGATGGAAAGCCAGCCAGCTGTTGCAAAGTCCTCATGAAGTAGCTGGCCTTGCTGTGGTGTGAAGGTGAGGAGAAGAGGAGGGCCTGCTTTAATCAAGAGTCAGCCAAGCTGGTTGACTTTCAGGCTGGTTTAACTTGCCTGGTCATTGTGTGGCAATCCTGGGGGCACTGCTCTGCCCACCAGTGGGGTTTCTTGGGTGGCCCCTTCAGTAGCTCCTCTGGTGGGCTGAGCTTATTCCCCAGGAGCAGCAGGGATGTGTCTCTTGGACTGGGCAAGTCAGGAGAGCTGAGACAAATGTCAACAGCAAAGGGGCTTCTTTAAGGTGGTGCCTGCATGATGGAAGTGGGATGGTAGCAGAGAGCTGACTCTGGCCAAGACTTTCTTAGAATTGTATCACAATGGTTTGGGTTGGAAGGGATCTTCAAGAGCATCCAGTTCCAACCCCCCTGCCATGGCAGGGACACCTCCCACGAGAGCAGGTTGCTCAAGGCCCCATCCAGCCTGGATCTGAACACATCCAGGGATGGAGCATCCACAGCTTCCCTGGGCAGCCTGTGCCAGGCTCTCACCACCCTCAGAGGGAAGAATTTCCTTCTTATTTCCAGTCTAAATCTCCCCTCTTCCAGTTTCAAACCATCACCCCTCATCCCATCACCACAAGCCCTTGTAACCAGCCCCTCCCCAGCTTTCCTGTAGCCCCTCCAGATACTGGGAGGCCACTGTAAGGTCTCCCTGGATCCTTCTCCAGGCTGAACAACCCCAGCTCCCTCAGGCTATGCTTTCAGGGAGAGGTTTTCCAGCTCTCTGAGCATCTTCGTAGCTCATCATCCTGGCTTGATACCACCACATCATGGGGCAGCAGTTGCATGCAGGGGTGGAGCAATGCCCACAGAAGGATCCAGAACCAGTTTGCTGGGGCTCAGAGGCAGATGCTTCTGGCCACACCATTAACTGGGATCTATGCCTTGTTCTTTACTTCTGGGGGTCCCTTCTCTCCCTTGATGTGAAGTGTATTAAAAGGAGGTGAGGGATGGAGGGGCAAACAGGGATACAAAGTTTTGGTGAAGTAGAAAGCAGTCTCAGGAAGAAAATAGGCAAAAATAAGCCCTCTGCCCCCCCATGCCCTCTTCTGAATGTCTCGAGTCCTGAGAAGAGCAGGTACTTTTCCAGACACACTATGTGAGGTCACTCCAGCAGAATCCAAGTGAACAACAACAATGGGATCTTCAGGTGCTTTTGGTTTCTGCCGCTTGATGCTGAGCAGGTTAAAAATTAACACCAGAAACTGGAGCTGAAGCCCTGACGTCATGTGTTTGAATTTCTTGGCCACCTATCAGCGAGATGGAGCCAAGAATGTGAGTGGCAAACAGATACAGTTTTCTAGCAGCAGATTTATTGCTTTCTCTTAGAAACTAAAGCATGACTCGGGTATTAAAAATATCATCTCATCCTTTGAGACTAAAGCAAAGAAACAATTTCCTCCCTGAAGTTCTGACAACTTCAGCAGACTCAAAAGCCCCGTGAATCAAAGCCACTGGCAAGAGGTTCCTCTTCTCAGGGAAGCAGCTGACTTGTCATTTACCTGTCACAGGAAAAAAGGGAACTCCCAGCATTTGTGTTGCAAAATAATGTGTCCTGGTGTCTGTTCCAGTTTTCAGTCGAGGTTATTGACCTGGTTCTTTTCATGTTTAATGAAGCAACATGCAGACCAATGCCATCCTCTCCTCCATAACTGACTTCAAATGAAGAAGTTTGTGTTTGTTTAATGATGTAATTTCATTTTTTTTTCCCCTAAACCTTAAAGCATTGCATCTTTCAGTGTAAAGTATTCGGGGTGTCTTCCTACTGTAAGTTTATGGTTGCCCAGGTAATGTCAACTTAGATATTTCCTGCTTGGCAAATACAGGCTTTTTAAGAGCTTTCTGTTTAGTGATGTTTTGTTTTGGTTTTTCTTTAAATGATTAAACAGCAAAAGAAATCTGGAAGCTCTAACTCTCCCATGGCTGCAGTGGGAACTACCTGGAAACTTTCCCTGTCTAGTTTCTCCTGTCTTCCTTCTCCTTTCCTCCTCTCTAGTTTCTCATCATCAACCTTGAATCTCTCTTAATGAAGGTGCAGTGCAGCCTCTGAACCTCCAGCCTCACCCCTCTGGGTGCTTCCTTTGGTAGGACAGAGATTGACACCTCTTGACTACCTGCAAGAAGGCTGGGGAGGTGCTTCCTTGGCTTTCTTCTTCTGCTCTGAAACACAGCAATGGCCAACAGGGATTAAGAGTGGTGGGAAAGCTTAGACCCTGTAGGAGTTGGGTTGAGATACATCCAGAGCACATGGGGGATGTGGATTTGCCTGTCACGTTCCCTCAAGATTCAGCAGGCACATTCAGGAGCCATTGTCTTGGTTAGGTCACAGAATGTTTGGGGTGGGAAGGGAGCTCTGGAGATCATCAAGTCCAGCCCCCCTGCCAGAGCAGGGGCACCCAGCACAGGTTGCACAGGATCACATTGTCCAGGTGGGTTTGGAATGTCTCCAGAGACAGAAAGTCAAGGAAAAGAATACCCAAAGGCACCCTAAACCCACCCTGAAACAACTTTTCCTAATCCCAGGCTTTTTTTAGTGATTAAGGTTGTTGCTTTTTGTAAAAAATACCCCCCAAAACCCCACCACGTGGTGGTGGGAAATTGCTTCTTCCTCAGCCATCCTCTGAGAAACAGCTGAACTATTCCCAGATAGCTAAACTGTCCCCAGAATGCTGCAGTCATTACAGACATCTGGGAAAACTGCAGTAACTTGGCAAAGATACAGCAAAGAGAAGGGAGCTGTGGAAGGGAAGTTAGGGGGCAGCTTTTCATTTTGGATTTTGCCACGTCTGTGGTATTTGTGGGCTGGTATTTGCCTTGGCTGTTGAGGATTAGACAGGAGCATGCTCTTGGTGGCACTGTTTGGTTCCTCAAGAGGTCAGCCTGTGCTAGGGGTGGGTACCCCTGCTCTTTGTGAGGTGAGGCCACTGTGGATTTGAGATCTTCTGGGTGGTTATTTCACATGAGTTCTGGTAGCATCCCTTGGTGGAAAAACAAGGGAAGGAAACCAAAACAAAGCACAAGCTTCGAAGGAACTTATGGGGAAAATATTAGAAACCAACCATGCTTTCACTTGGTTTTCTTTTGCCTTTTTCACCTGTATTTTAATAAAGCAAGGAGTAAAACCACACTTGGCTATGACTGGAGACTAATTCTGTCCAAGGCTGTCAGTTAAACCAGTGGGGTGACTTTTAGAAGGTAGTTCCAGTTGGTTTGGACCACTCTGAAGCCAGGAGGCATCAGTGGCCTCTCCCATAAGCACCTTGCTTCCCATGACTGCTTTCTCTCATCTCTTTTTCTCTTTTAGCCCACGTGCAGATGGGCTCTGCCCACATGTAGCAGCTCTCTTGAGAGCAATCAAGTCTTAGTGTCCTGGAGGAGGTTGCCCACCATGAGTGCAGGTGTTGTGCCATGAAGACTGTTCCTGGACACCTCACTCACGTCACGCTGCTGCTGTTCCATGGGTTTTCTCACTTGCTCATTGTCCTGCCATGCTCGTTCTCATGTGCTTTGTCTTTTTGGTTTTGATTGGGAAGTGGGGGTTGGTTTGTTGGTTGGCTTTGTTTTGCTAGGGAGTGATGTAACGCTGCCATCTCATGAGCATTTTGTTCCTCACCTTGCATTCTTGTACTGTCCCAGAGTTGGTGACCGTGTTCCGTCGGCGGAAGAGATGAGGGAAAGCCGCTGGCTGTACTTCAGGTGACCCTGGTGCTTTTCCTTCATGCCCAATTAACCTGTGCTTGGCTTTCTTCATCCTTCTAACACAGTGTGTGCACTTCTTCTTTACTATGGCATGCTGCTGGTGCCTCTCCTTTCCTGCAGAGTGCCCTAGCTGTTCCTCAGTCCTGAGGCTGTCCTCTCCCTCTGAGCTGGGAGAGTGGGAATCACACGTCTTCTCTTTAGCTTAAAGCAACCCAACCCCATCCTTTACCCCTCTGGATGGGTAATTAATGAAGCAAAACTAACATCTCTGGGCTGGGAAGACTTGAAAGCTGGGAAATGATGGATGCAGTCCTATGATCCTTATCAGCCAGGTATTTATAAGCATTCCTTGGGGTTATTTTGTCCAGCCTTTTGGGGGATGTGTTTTCAAAACTGGAGGTAATCTCATTGCTTGATGGGAAGATAAGAGTGGAGCTAAACCAGAATCCTCCTCTTTTTCCAGCTGATGATTTCTAGAACTGCAACACAACTAGAGAAGAAAGAATACAATAAATCCCCAGCTGGCATCTATAGGCAAATATGTATTTGGATGCACGTGTGTGTGTATAAATATACATGGAATATTTATGGAGAGAAAACTTTGGGATGGGGTGATGAGAAGTGTTTCATGTGTCCTGGCCCACTTGAAGGTTCCCAGCCACCTGCTGAATGTGCTAGAGATGCAGTAGGTTAGATGGTCCAGTGCAGGCATCCTGGGCTGCTGCCACAGTAATTACAGTTGCCAGAAAGTTCTATAGCTTGATATTTGGATAACTTCTCATCTGTACATTGCAGGGCCTTGGAAACCTTTTGGAAGTGTCAGAAGAAATGGTTCCACCCATTTTAACATGGCATAGCAGAGAAGCTGAAGTAGTTCTGTCAGCTTTTGTTGGTTTGATTTGGTTTGGGGTTTTTTTACCATTCCTTTCTATACATTTAGTCTCCCCTTGCTGTTGCAGGTTTTGTGTCTCACTCATTTTCTACCACGCTGTTTAAATTACTGAATTGGATGTGGACTTAGTGCTTGAAGGCTCAGTTCTGAGTAATTGCTCTCCTACCTGTGATGCTGTAGAATAAGGACTGAGAAGGTCGAGTCAGTTAAGAGCAGAAGTTTGGTGCTTTGGTGTAGAGTGCTAGGAGCTCAGTGGGAGAGCCTTTGCTAGTACAAGGCTCTTAAGGCACAACGAGCCTTTTCTGCCTTATAACCAACAGATTTAATTAGGGAGGAGTGAAGAAATACATTTAAATTGGATTAATTTTTTACTGTAGCTTGCTCTTGTCTACAGATTCCAGTCAGCTTCTCAAGGCAGAAATAAAGATGGCTGAGCTTCAGCTCCTAGTGACTGTGTGTACTGAAGTATCAAGGTATTGATGCCAGTGGGGGAAAGAGATGGATTTTTCACCAGCTCTGGAACACTGATGCATTGGTACAGCTGAAAGACTGCTCGTATTCTTCACCTGCCATCTGCCCTGTCAGACCTACCCATCTGAATTCCTCCTCAGGGGATGCACACCACTGCTGCAAGGGCTTTCAGGAAGGGTGGAGGGCCAAATGGAGATGTTTGCTGGTGGCAGAGACCTTTCACATTGAGCTCCACCATTAACCCAGCACTGCCAGGGTACCCCTGACCCCTGGCTCTCAGCACCACAGCTCCACGGGGGGCTTGGAAACCCCTCCAGGGCTCACGGGGACTCCCCCCTGCCCTGGGCTTGGCTGTCCTGCAGCAGATGTGCCCCCCAGGCCCCAGCAGGTAGCCTCTGCCTCTTCACCAAAACACTGTTTGCAACCAGGGGTTGCTCCTCTGCCTTCCTGCTGGGGAGGTCTGAGCAGAACACTGGAGTCATTAGCAAGGGAACCCCCTCTGAACAGCAGAGATCTCAGCAAGGGCCCCCTGGTCCCCAGAGAGGATCTGCATAAATCAATCCTGTAACAATCCTGTTACATTAAATAAATGGCTTAATATCACCATTTATTGCTTAATATCACCATTTATTGTTTAATGTAACCATTTATTGTTTAATGTCACCATTTATTTGATGTAACCATTTACTTAATAGAACTATTTATTTATTTCTTGTTTTAAATTTAATTTAACAAGAGGTTCAATAAATAGGAACTGACATTGACCTTTACAGCAACAGTTAAATTACAGCAAGCTTTAAAACTTGAGGATGTGAGATGCATTTTCTTGGGTCTGATGTTATTACCAAAGCCAACGTTGCAGAGACATGCATCAGTTTGATTTGTACTTTTAATTACAGAATTAGTTATGAAGTAACCAAATGTTTTCTCTGCTTCCCTTGACTTTGAAACATGAACTTTAAAAGAAAAAGAAAAAGTGATTTATAGAAAAGAATTAATTAGTTCTACTCCAGAGATAAATTCACCTGAAGAATAACTTTAATATTTAAATGGATAAGAATAATTAAATGGCCAATGTAAGACAAAAGAAATGCCTTCAGTAAGAGATTTCTTCCTAAAAGTTGAACCATTTTATTCTAGAAAATCTCTGTTTGCTCCTCAGCACAACAGTGAACCCCAATCCCTGGCCTGTGACCATTCACTGACCAGGGCCATCCTGCTCTGGCCCTCCAACCCAGCCCCTGTCCCCTGCCTCAGGGCAGTTTAAACCCCCCAAACAATTGCATGACCCTGTCAGTCAAGTCAAAGCTGAACTGTTGGGGTTTGTTCTGCACTGTGAAGTGAGTGGGTAGCCCAGGGAGCTAAAACTATTTTGGGAATGCCAGCTATGTTCACCTTCTGCAACCAGCTTCTTGAGCTCCCAGTTCAGCCCCAGGGCTGACAGGAGCAGGGTTGCTGTGCACAGGGCATGGAGCCTCCCCAGTGTGCAGCTGGAGATTGGAAAGCTACAAATCTTTTATTTCTTTGTCTCTGGTTATGAAGAAATGTGCACTCTTAGGTCTATTATTATATATTACCCTGCTGAGCAGGTTTCCTGACGTGGCTTGTCAGCTCTTTAGCATGAGGCTTCTTTAGGTAACACGTTTGTCTGCAGAAAATCCTTCTGACAGTGTCTTCACTGCTTAGAATCACAGAATCATTAAGGCTGGAAAAGCCCTCCAAGGTCAAATCCCAACATTATCATGCCCACCAAACCATGTCCTGCAGGGCCACAGCTGCAGGTGTCTGGAACCCTGCAGGGCTGGTGACTCCCCCCTCCCTGGGCAGCCTGTGCCAAGGCCTCCCCACTCTCTCAGCACACAAATTGTTCCTCAGCTCCAACCTCAACCTGCCCTGGGGCAGCTTCAGCCCATTGCAATCACCTAAGCAGCACCATGAAAGCCCTTGAAGCCTCCAGAGCTGTTGTGCCTGGTGTTTGACAGTAGCATGTGGTACAATCCAGTGCCCCATCTGCCTGTCCAGTGCTGCCTCAGACTGCTGAAGGCTTTTAGGCTTGAGGCTGGTCAGTGCCAGTGGATTCCCAAATGTGCCCAAGGGTTAGGATGATTTGGTGTGTGGAAGAAGAAAGTGATGAGGGAAGAAAAGATGCTCATGAGAAAATGCAAGCAGAGGACGAGTCAGCCCCAGCTCTCCAGGAAGCTGCCCCAGGCTGTCTTCCAGTGACCTTCTGGATTTTCCCTGAGCTACATTAAGCTGTGTGAGGCCTTGGATTGGCCAGGAGTCTGCAAGGATGACTTAAAACTTTGGTTCATTGCCTACTTTTCTTCCTCTACGGGTCTGTTGGAAAGTGTTCCTTGCTGTGTCAAATATTTAGGCTGGTCTTAGCCTTAGTCTCTGGTTTCTTGCTGCTGGACCTGGGGGATGTTCTGCACTGAAGAGGATGCCACCCACAGTTCACTTTTTAAGTCAAAAATAGTGTTTGCCAGTGTCATGAAAGATCTGGTGAGAAAGGTAAGCAATTAAAGTTGATTCCAGGATGGACTTAAAGCTGTTACCTGCAGTAGATGCTGCTTGAGTGACAAAAGATCTTGTTTGGATATCTCTGTGGAACTGCAGGGCAATAATGGACAGCTCTTCCTCAAACTATTCTCCTAACCTCTCTGAATGCAGCTTTGCTGGGTGCTTCAAGTGCTTTTAAAATGCCTTCTGCCAAACTTAGAGCTTTTGCAACCCTTGGTAACACCACTTGCTTTGTTTTCCTGATGTTTCTGTAGGGTTGGGGTTGACCCAGATCAGGATCCTCCACCTACTAATGACAGCTTTCAAGTCTTACAAGGAGTAAGTAATTACAGAACTTCTCTATTGGGCTGATCTTATTTTATGTAAGTAAGATGATAATGAACTGCACAAGCCCTGGGCATGAATAGAACCTTTCCCTCCTGGATGGCAAGTCAGTAATGCATTTTAGTTTAGAATATTCATAGCATCATAGAAAGGTGAGAGAGGATGACCTCTCTAAATGCCTTCAAGGGCACTTGGAATCAGAGAATGGTNCTGATACGCTCTACTAAACACTGTGCTTTCCTCCCCACCCCCCACGCTTGCTTTTAACATGCCCCAGCATAATCAGTCCTCAGAGATAATCCTCTTGGCTCCTGTTCCATAATCGATCCCAAATTTTATTGCCAATGTTATTGGCAAACAAAACTATACAAAGAACTTTGGTCGTTGCATCAGTTCCACCTTTCTTCAGCTACAAACTTGAGTGAATTCACAGGAAGAGGGGAAAAAAAAGCCAAAGAAACCCAACCACCCAACATTTCCTGAGGCTTAACTGGGAGCTTCCTCTGTCCAGCCCTTAACTGACACTCTTTGGAGTATCACTTGATGCCAATTGTCCCACAGCACAACTGGTGGCTTATGGAGAAACCTGCTTGAGGAGGGTGAAGGTCAGGAAGGACAGATCATTTTGGGATGCTGAGGGTGCAAGTGTATGGGCTCTGCTCTGTAAACCTCAGGCTGTCTGATGCTGGAGTCCAAGCTGGTCACAGATACATGCCTGGGATGCTGCATATGGTATCACAGTGGGGGTGGTTAGGAGGTGGAGAGAGGTTCTCCTCCCCCTCCACTCTGCCTGCTGAGGCCACATCTGGAGTGGTGTGTCCAGCTGTGGGCCCCTCAGTTCCAGAAGGACAGGGAGCTGCTGGAAGGAGTCCAGTGCAGAGCCAGGGAGATGATGGAGGGAGTGGAACATCCCTGCTGAGGACAGGCTGGGGGAGCTGGGGCTCTGGAGCTGGGAGAAGAGGAGCCTGAGGGGTGAGCTCATCCATGGGGATAAAGATGGGAAGGGTGAGAGTCAGGAGGATGGAGCCAGGCTCTGCTCAGTGCCCTGCAGTGACAGGACAAGGGGCAAGGGGTGCAGCTGGAGCAGAGGAGGTGCCATGGAAACAGAGAAACTTCTTTGGTGTGAGGGTGCCAGAGCCTGGCAGAGGCTGCCCAGAGAGGTGGTGGAGTCTCCTGCTCTGGAGACTTTCCAACCCCCCTGGCTCTGTTGCTGTGTGGGCTGCCCTGGGTGCCCCTGCTCTGGCAGGGGGGTTGGACTCCATGATCTCCAGAACTCCCTCCCAACCCCAAACATTCTGTGATTCTGTGACTTCTCCTGCCTTGACTTTTATTTTTTTTCTTTTTAATTGCTTTGGAGGGGTTTTTTGTTGGTTTGTGTTCTTTTTTTCTTGTCACAGGTTGTACAGATCACAGTTACTTGCTCAGGAGGCATCTGTCTCATGGCAGTAACTACATTAGGCATCCCTGGGTGCTCTGTAGAAGCCTGGGTCTAGCACACAAAATAGTTTCTGAAATGGTAGCTTTGGGTACCAGAAGGAGTGGATTTGGGTTTGTATCTGTGTGGACACTGTCAGAGGGCCTGGCCTCAAAGCACTCCTTACAATGAAGGTCACAGTCAGACCTTCATCGTTAGATGGGGACGATCTTCTAGCAGGGCCTGGTGGGATGGGACACGGGGTGATGGTTTCACACTGAAAGAGGGAGATTTAGACTGGAGAGAAGGGAGATGAGGGTGTGGAGAGCCTGGCCCAGGCTGCCCAGAGAGGTGGTGGCTGCCCCATCCCTGTCCCCATCCCAGGGGAGGTGGCCGGGGCTCTGAGCACCCTGCTCTGGCTGCAGATGGCCCTGTCCCTGCAGGGGGGTCAGACTGGGTGACCTTGGAAGGTCCTTTTCCCACCCAAACCAGCCTGGGATTCTAAGATGGCTTTGGCCAGTTCAGACCAAGCTTGTCAGTAGCTGAGGAGTTGTTTTAAGAGGGATCAGAGCCTGGTTATTCTGTTCTCATTCAGCATCTGGGTGGAAATATCTTGTTTGCTTTTTTCCCATGTAAGCATGAAGCCCTTACCCATTTGTCTCCCTCTTTAGCTCTGCTTTGCATTCCTAATGGAGCCCATTAGTCAGTTCCCTTTGGATTCCTCTCTCCCCGAGCCAAGATTAGCAGCATGTCACAGTTAAATAAAATGGATCATTTGGGATGGAGAGGAGGAGAAAATGTTCCAAGCTTTAACTCTTGGTGGATCATGGATTATTTTTTCTTTTGCACATCAGAAGTACACAGGGCAAACCTCTCTTGTTCCTGGGGAGGAACCACACTGTGAACTGGTACAGGTGAGGGGTGGGCCTGCTGGAGAGCAGCTCCATGGAGAAGGACCTTGCAGTCTTGGTGGACAATCAGTTCTCCATGGGGCAGCAATGGGCCCTTGTGGCCAGGAAGGCCAATGGTGTCCTGGGGGGCATCAAGAAGAGTGTGGACAGCAGGTTGAGGGAGGTTCTCCTCCCCCTCTACTCTGCACCAGTCAGACCACAGCTGGAATACTGTATCCAGTTCTGGGCTCCCCAGTTCAAGAGGGACAGGGAAATACTGGAGAGAGTCCAGGGGAGGCTCTGAGGATGCTGAAGGGACTGGAAGATCTCTGTGAGGAAAGGCTGAGAGCCCCGGGGCTGTTCTGGCTGTTTCCAGTAGTTTGGAAGATGATTCACATTACATGTTCTCACTTCATCTGTTTATCTGTGTTTAACTTTGGCCTCTGTCCCAAAAAAAACCCCAAACAAATCGAAACCCCCAAAACACAGCCCAGAAAACCTAAATAGTAACAAAAGTAAACCCAAATGCAGCTGCAGACCAGGTGGTGGGCTGACCTGCAGCACAGCTCGGAAAGGGATTGTGTTCAACACCCTTAGAGCTGCTGAGGTTGATGCAGCACTTCTGAAACCTGCCTGACCTCCCCCAGTTGTGTGAGTAGACAGCTTCCCTGTCCAGCCTGATCTATTTCATCAGGGTTCTGGGAATTGTATCCCTCCTCCTTCCAAAAGAGCCATGGGCTTAAGGGAAGAACATCAAACAGACCTAGAGCTAAGGAAGCCAACCAAGCCATGAAAAGGGATCAGTCTGGATTATTCTAGCTCATTTCTTTGGACAGGGGGTGGGGATGAGACATCAGTGAGGCTTATTTGTCAGTTTTGCACTTGTTTTTATGTCAATTAATTGTCTCTATCTGTGTGTGAACTCTTAGGCACAAGGGAAGTGGTGGTAAAGGCTCATTAAGGGTCATTTCTGGTCTTTCTAGGGAGAGGAACCTCCTCACTAAAATCACATCTCTAAATAACTTTCTCCTGCAGTTCAAGTACAGTGTTGAAGTCACTGGGGTTTTTTGGACAGGATGGTGCAACGTGAATGATTGGAATGTCTGATTTGTTTGGGGTTTGTTCTGCCTGAAATCACTGAATATGTTTTTCTCTTATTTTTAGGATGGTCCAGATTCTGAAAGAAGGAACAGGACAAAGCAGGAAAGTGCTTGGCTCTTCAGGCTGTGGTATAGCTTTGACCATAAGTATCCTTTTGAAAACACAGCTTAGCTTCAGGGTGTGAAATCTGCACTGTTTTTTTCTTTTCCATGTCCCCAAATGTAGCTTTAAGCACTTGGAAGAGTCAAACAGGAGAAAGAGCAACTATTTGGTTCAAAACACAGGGCTGAAGCTTGAACTTGCTGACTCAGCAGACAGACCTTTCCTTTCTCCAGTGCATGGTATTTCACAGTTGCTGGACGACAGAAACCAGGTCTAGGAACTGAAGTTCCTTCCTAAACAATGAGAGCCAGTTAACTATTTCAGATCCTCTGTTTGTTCCACAAATCTCTCACCTTCATTGATTCTCCTTGCACAAATGAGTTTTCCAGTTCATTGCACATGTCTCAGCCCTGCCTGAAGAACCATCTGCTTTGGTGGTGAAGTCCTCTTTGGAAACCCACCTCTGAGATGGGAAATTCTGGGACTACAAATCTACGTGTGATGAGCTTGTGCCCTTCAGTGCACCCAGCACTTCCTTTGGTGTTAAGCTGAGTGTCCTTGTGTGTACAGCACTCACAGCCTTTCTGAAGCTGCTCTTGTATTTGGATGGCCTTGTTTAAGCTCCTGGGCCATTTTTGTGTAGCTGTCCTATCTCTTTCATGCTTGTGGGTTTCTTTTTTAATCTACTTGTCCTATTCTTAGTCAACATACCATAGGAGTGACACAGAGCTCGTACTCACCTAGAGGAAGATGGCAAAGAGAAGCTGGCTGTGGCAAGTCACTTACACCCAGAAATTCAAAGAAGTTTCACTTCTTGATTCCTGAGAATTTCTGGGGCAGTTAAATATATGCAAATCCCCTTGATGGGGCCTTCCTCTTCTTGCAGCTTGCATCTGAGAAGTGAGTTTTTCCGCTGGGGTCTTGGCCCCACTGGTTGCTGGCCTGGTTGGAGCTCAGTAGTTTCCTTCCACACCTTGGGCATCAAGATTTCCCACGCAGGGAGATGCAGGTATGGTGTTGGAAGCATTAGCAGCTGCCTGTAATGATCTTTTAAGAGCAGCCAGGCACTGGAAGAGGCTGCCCAG
>VWZY01012278.1:248095-269095 GCA_013399075.1 Chloroceryle aenea | reverse complement strand
AAAAAAAAAAAAGCATAATGATTTTATGCCAGTTTAAGGAGCTGAATCAGCCTCTTGCAGGATCAGACAAGTGCTGTCTCCAAGCAAAGGAAGCATGACCAAGAGAGGGGAAAGTATTAGGACTGCCCCTTTTGACACCTTCAGGCTGTAAAATTGCTTCTTGAGCTAAAATGGTTTACTCAAGGTAAGTCTGTGGCAGAGAAGAAACCTAGATTTTGGGTCATTCATCATCTCTAGACCTCCTTTCCTCTCAGTGAGAATGTCATCAGTTACTTAAGAAGTAAATAGAAGCACTACTCCAAATAAAGTCACTCTCAGTATTCACCCCTGCTGCAGCTCCTCGTAGCAAAACATCATGCAATAATCCCACTAAGGTTGATGCTTAAGAGCCTTTGAGAGCTAGAGTCAGTAGGAAGCCTGCTTTTCTTTATATAGCTAGATAATACCACACGAAATAAAAAGTTCATCTTATATGGTTTAGCTTTACTGGTGTCTTTGCAAAAAAGTAAATATCTCAACAGAACTGCAACTAACTTTGTATGAATACAGAAAATGTCTGTCATATGATGATGAGCAATTATTAGAATAAGACAATAATTATCTGTTACTTAAAGCATCAGCATCAGCATCACTACATAACTAGCAAGTGAAGTCAATAGCTGACATTATCTGATTATTCATTTTTTTATTTTAAAGCTAAATTTATCACCTATTAATCACATCATAGTCTCTTATTAAAACACATTCAAGGCTAGCAGTGGCTCACAAATATGAAGGGAGAATAAACTAATCTCTAAATGAAGGGGAAAATCCATAATCCACCCTTTCCACTTCCAGACTCCTGCTTTAGTAAAGCAAAAAGGCTTATAGTCCTACAGCAATAAGACTGATAGCAGTGCAAATAAAATTCAACCTGAAAAAAATATGAGCCATTCCTCCCACTGGCTGCTCAGCATATCCTCACAGGCTAATGTAAGTTTAGAAATTTGGACAGTTAGACTCTCAAGGAGGCTGCATTTGCATCCTCATGTGACTCTGAGCCTCAGAGCTCAGAACTTTCTCTGCTACAAATTACATGGCTTTATGCTGCTGTTGTTACCACGTACATGTGCAAAATGGCAGATGGTTGAGGCAATCTAGGAGAATGAGGAAGCTGAGAAATGAGAGATGAAATGTCTGACTCCCTTTCTGTCCCAGCCACCATTCTATCTCAGATTTATAGTGTGCCAGCACTCAAGATCCATTTCTTTGTAATCAAGATTGTCCCTGAATAAATAGGGAATTATGTTGAGGTTTTCATATAAACAATTCACGTGGGAAATTGCAAAATATTATTTTTTTTAAAGCCCTTGAGATCGTGGAATGTTTATTTCATATCTTTCTCATGTAATTTTATCAGACATCTTTTAATACCAATAAGAATCTTCTGAAAGGCTACATGAAATAAAGATTTGGGTTTGAGACTCCTTTCAAGAAGCTTTTTAAAATGATGATGTTCTCTTTCATTGAAGTTGTTTCAATGCAGCACAGTATAAAAATTATGAGAAAAAAACAATTATTTCCCATGACAAAGTGCTACAGTTTTTACTGTCAAATGAATAGTTAGAGTTTATTCCAATTGTTTTAGTGGTTGCTAAATGACCTCAGTAATTTACAAAATGTAATTGTAGCTGCTTTTTTAAAAAGTCACTTTTTAACAAGATGGTTCATCAAAGACAGACTTTTGGAGCTATTACTATTTCATACACCACTGAAGGCTAACATAATAACTGTAGATCTTAATTATGCCAACTATGAAGATAACTGGCGTGAAATGTCTTTATTCTTGTTAGGAAAAATGATAAGATTGTGGGGTAAAAGGTTATCTGGAAACTGACAGATTATTTTTCACAATGGAAAAAAAAAAAGATAAAACAATTAAAATTCCAGACCTAAACTAATCCATAGAATTTATTTCAAGCTAAGTGCTATGTTTAAAAAAAAAATTTAGAAAGGAAAGTTCAAACTTGGCTGAATATTATGTTACCTAAATGGTGAGATAGGACAAAGTGTTGTAGGTACTAGTGTATTACTTTAGCTGTTCTCTTGCTAAAATTATAATTCAGAAGTTTATATTTCATTAGGTGTGAGGAATGTGACAACTGCACTCAAACAAAATTAGGTAAACATTAAATGGCTAGGTTTTGACTCCCAATGGTTGCTGCTGTGTCAGGCAGCATAGCATTATTCTACCAACAAATTACCCATTCTAGTGCCTCTGATACCCATTCTTAGTATTTTACTGAAAGCTTTACATGGACAGACAAGCCTCCATGGGCAGATACTTTACAGGAAAAAGGCTGAGTTCCAAGTTTATTCCTCAACAACAGCTACCTTGACAACCTGAGCTCAAATCAGTTACCTAAAGACAAGTGCTGTGCTGTTCAAGACACCACAATTTTCTTAGACAGCCTTACAGAGCAGTCTGGTATTACACAGGACCTGTGAGAGTCCACAGTCCTTCAGGAATGGTATCTGGAGGTGAGATTGAAGGCTAGCTTAAGTACATCTGGCTAGATGTTGCAGCCTGCAATGTTCCTGAAATTACACTAGCAAATTTAAGGTGAGGTCAGACATGTCTGCATAAGCAGCAATCACAAACAAAATGATGGAAACACAGAAAAAGGGGGTCAAAATAACCTGAAGAGACAATACAGTGGTTTAGCAGTTTCCTGAAGTTTCCCAACTAGAGAGGCTGAGTTCCTGGAATTCCCACTGATGAAATTCAAGAATAATAAATAATCATTCCTGGCACAGTAGATGACCAGATATAGATACAATGATCCATCAGCTCTTTTAGCCTTCCTGTAACACTTTGTCCTTTAAAGACCTTACTTTTTGTTTCACATTCCCCAGGGTTTGCTCTGCATCAATTTCAATAATCTTTAATTAAAACTGAGCTGATCCCATAAAAGCTGTGGATATTATCATTAGAGGTTGCAACACTGATTGAGCGAAGCTTATTGCTTGCCTTTGATCATGTAGTTCATGAGATTCAAGGAAACGGTGGCAATTCATAAAAATTAACATGAGTGACCTTGCCTGTAGGCAAGAAATTCTTTATAGAGCCTATAATAGTTTCAGCTCAAAGGTAACTTCTTGAGAGGTTCTAACACCATCCTTGACATGCTTTTTGTTCTCCGCCTCTTAAACACTGACAGTGATTCATCTTCTTATTTAGCCAGATGTCTGAAAGCCATCTGAAAGATACATAATAGTGCCAATGGACAGAGCCACATTTGACGCTTCCAGTTCTGGCACTGACAGTGCCTAGAGGGTTCAAAAGGGAGTGGATTTACAACTCTCTTTGTATTTGTTTCCCAAACTGAAACAATTAAAATATTTAGGGGAGGTACTGCTCTGTCATCTCTGAGCAGTTCATAATTTCTGCTAGAGTGGTGTACGCTCTTATCTTGCTGAAAAAAAGTAATTAAACTTAAAACACACAGCAGGATTTAGAGAAATAAACTTTTTTTTTTTTTTTTTTTTTAGATAGACCCTGCATGCCCAGATGGAGAAGTGCTGGGCAGCATCTGAAAACACAGTCAGTTATTGTCTCCTCACCTCCTCCAAAAAAAAATTTCCCGAGATATGCTTTCTACTTGATACCATACAATTGTCCCCATTCATCATGAATTAATTTGTCCTACACTCCCCAGAGCACAGGTCTTTGAAAGTTTAAACCTCAGCCTTCAAATAATCAAATATCCTTCCAACAGTCCCTTCTCCCATTCCAAAGACATTAGCACAGGTCCCTCACTGCCTGCAGAGAAGCAGTGTCACTGAAGAGAGGATGACAGGAAAGTATGTTCAAGTCACACTGACATTCGTAGCCAGCACCTTAAAGATTACTCGCATGTCTAGTGATGTTAAATGTTCATAGGTAACAGTCATAGCCAAGTTTGTTTGAAGCTTCCATAATTTGTCTGAAAAGAGCACAAAATTCCTCATTTTTCAAGAAGTTCTGCACCAGACCATGCTGTGCTATGAGGAGCTAGTGAAATTGCACTTGAGCATTTCAGTCTTGCAGTTTCCTGAGAAGTGATGACAATGAATCTCAAGTATCCTGTGGATTAAGAATCTCTACTGATATACAGTTCATTTTTTTTCGTGGTGGATTTTTGTAGTCTTCTGATATAACAAGTTTACAGTCAAACATTAGTTATCAGAATCCAAATTCATTAATTTCTGAAAGATCACATTTTCTTGTTAATACCTTCCAGGGTTTTTAATGACAACTGCTTGTATAAACTGCCAGTGCCAACTCCAAAAATGTGTAGGGGGCAAGGTAAGCAATGATAGCTTGTATAAGCCATCACCATTTCAGTTTTGGTTTATGTGTTGTTAAATCACAAAGTGGTTTTAACTGAGCCCATATTTGACAGAACTGTTATTTGTGCACATTTTAAAAACACGTTAGTCCAGAATAGAAGTGTAATTATTTTAGAGATATCTGGATTTCACTGAGTCAACAACTCTGTGTTATTTAAGAAGATAATTCAAGACTTCTTTGGATCCATTTGGAGCCAGTTCTTACTGAGAAATGAGAAAAGTCAGAGGGCTTTTATAGTAGCTTTTTAGTTAAATTCTGAAATAAGTCCAGAGGAGAATATAAGCAATATTCACCAATATTTTGTGAAAATTGACTTTTCAGTTTTTATCCAGCTGGCAAAGTACTGGATTGAAATTAGTTTATTAGTTACAATAAAATTGAATAATAGGCAATTTAAACTACTGGAAATCAGTTTTCAATAAGCTCAAGTAAACTTGTTTCAAGAATTAGTTTCACATGAAATTAAACAAAAGAATCCATAAAGCAACATAATCAGAAAGCTGTTTTTCTATATTCTTGTCATCTTCTCTTTTATGTTGCTGTCAACTTTGTTTCTTTTAGCCTGAGGCTTTGTTTATTGATTGTGACCAATGGAAGGACAAATATAAAAAAAAAATGAGGAAGCAAACTAAACTCTCTCTACAAATGTAGGTCAAATTCACATCATCTGTTAGGAACAGAAATTTGCCATTATCTGTGAAATGAAATACCACAAACTCTTAGGCTGAAATACTTGAAATCTATGAAATTATTTAGGAAATGTTCAAGTAACTTCTTTTCCTCACAAGAGAAAAAATTGTTACTGTGGAGTGGAAAACAAAGAAAAATAAATAAATAAATTAAATTTTCCCAGGGGGAAACCTCACTGTCCCTGGACCTGCCCTGCTGCTGCCTGGTCCATCGATGCTGCCAGGCTAGGGAGGCCCAGCCCCTGCTGCCTGCACACTTAGCTTAAATCCTCACTCTTTAAATCCTCGGGTTAGTTTCATTAGCATACAATGGCCATGACTTAACAGTGTCTGTCACATGATTTGAAGACAACGTAGCACTTTAAAAAGAAGGTGATAGATAACAGTGCAAAAGAAGATCCATAGTTCCTGATCTTTTCTACAGAATCATACTAAGTTCAGAACGTCAATGCAATTCAGAAAACAAACAATAAACTCAATCCAGTTCATCCAGCAAAAAGCAAGGCGACTGTAAAATACAAAAATAGACAGAGAGGAAAAAGAATGTCCAAATGCAACACAATACTGTTCCATCCCAGATCCCAGAAGATCCTTTTGACTAGTCAAGTCAAAACTGGGTTTAACAGAGCTAAGTGGATTTTATGGCAGCAGCAATGGCTCAGAAGGAAGACACTCTGAACTGCAATACTGAGAGAGGCCTGCAGTTTACTTTGCCAAGGATTTGTAAGGGAAATTCATTTGGCTAACAGATTTCAGTACATTTACAAGAAAATTCTACATTACACTCTCCTGCATCTCTGGTTACGAGATGGATTTTTCTCATGATACATCCTCAGGCTCACAATGTTTCATTTATATAAATATTTTATTATTTATATTTGGGGGGAGGGGAGCTATGTCTACAAGGTCTTGCTTTTCAGTGACAGCCCTATTTGGTTTGTAGAGGTTTTACAAGTGGTATTGGCCTGATTTGCACAGCGTTTGTAAATCCTACTTATCTGTAAACATTAAAGAGGATGAAACAGTCTGCAATGAACCATATAGATGGAGGTTAATCTATCTTTTTTGTTCTATTGACCAACTGAAGGATGTAGCACAGGACAGTCCACGGCAACATCTTCACTTTGTTTCAGGGAAAGTTGCCATGTCCTGCAGTTCATGCTGAAACATCCCCAGCACTGTCAGACACTCTTGGCTGCAGGGTCTGCGACTGGACATGTCTTTAACTCCAGAAGCATGAAATAATACCTTCAGTCAACTTGATGAGCATTTTTCTTCTAGTTAGCCTTCAGACTCACAAATCTCAGCAGCAAGTCCACACAAATCTTTGACATAAAATTGAGCAGCAGGTAAGACCTGCTGCTTTTAATTCTCTTTTAATCTTTCCTGAGCTGCTTTTCTTTAAATTGCTGCTACAGCTACTTAATTTCCCTCCCCAGCATTATCTGTTGGGGTTTATGGCATGGTTTTGGGGTTTTTTTAATGTAATTGTTTCTTCTTTCTTGAATGGTGAATAGCTACCCTGTAGGTAGTTAGAATGACTGCTCCAGAACGGATCAGATCACAGGTTCTGAACAGGTCTCATTTCTTTAAACTGCTTTGCAGTAGTCTTACAGAAAGCTGAAAGTCTTCCAAGTCAGGATTAATCTGACTGAGTTAGAAGAAAGCAAGTATTGGTAACTCAGCATGAGCATAGTTGTAGATTGAAGTACTTGGATTCCTGTCTTCAGAGTACTATCTAAGAAGTTTTCGGGTACAGGAGAACCAAAAGAAGTAACTGGAGAACAGAGACTGAAGGGCAGTAGCAGTCTGGATTAAATTCTTTGACTAAACTTCATATTCAAAGGCTAGAACTGCCTTTGCTTAGTGCCTCGCTAAATTCTAAAAGCATCACAGTTTTCAGTTTTGCTCAGCGCCCCTTGCTCAATTTTGAGGATCATGAACTGTCATTCCACATCAGCACACTCTGAATTAGGTTTCTGGGCCTTGAACTCCTGCCTAATAACAATCATTAGCCAAAACCCAGGGTCTCCTGGAACCTCTAATTGGTTTAGGTCCCTCACAAAATCTAGTAATTGCTGCTTTCTTTTTAAAATGCATTCATAGCACTTATAACAGCCTCATGGCCAGTTGACTCAGACGGTAAAAGGAAGCCTTGAATTTTAGATCCTTGTTAGCCTAAGGATTTCCAACTAGACATACTTTTTTTCTTTTTTGCTTCTTTTTCCAACTTTTCTGAAGTTTTCCTGTGTTAACTAGCCTTGCTTCATTAGGCTGCAAAGTCATAATACAAAACTAAGTATCCTAGAAGAAAGTAATGTTTTTCAGGGGAAGGTGAATAAGGAACTGTTATACCCGAATCAAATAAGGCTTTAAACACTAATCTAATTAACAATTACTCTAATAAAGCCATAGAATTATAGAATTGTTTTAGTTGGAAGAGACTTTCAACATCATCAGACCCAACATTACTCCAGCACTGCCAGGTCACCACTAAACAGTGTTGCTCAGCATCACATCTACACAGCTTTTTTAATCCCTTCAGGGATGGTGACCCCCTGGGCATCCTGTTCCAATGCTTGACAACCCCTTCTGTGAAAAAAATTATCCTAATATCCAATTCAAACCTCTCCTTGTGCAACTTGAGGCCATTTCCTCTTGTCCTATCGCTTGTTACTTGGGAGAAGAGACCAACTCTCACCTCCCTACAACCAACTTTCAGGTAGTTGTAGAGAATGATAAGGTCTCCCCTCATCCTCCCTTTCTTCAGGCTAAACAACCCCAGAAGTCTCAAAACCTGTGCTCTGGCTCTTCTAACGGTGTCTTTCAAAACTCACTGCTCCCCTAGGGTTAATAACCTACCTGGATACTGAAACACATGTGGGCTACCTTAACTCCAGCAACTTCATTTTCCCTGTTTTCTACATTAAACTTTTCAGAGCTATTCAGTCTATGCTTAGGCTGTGGCTTAAGCTTACAATGTATTCAACAGTGATGATGGTATAGGATACCCCATATCCCTCTCTCACTCCTGGCTGCTCATTCCCACACCATTTCTGGGACAAGCTTTTAAAAAATCTTGAAAAACATGTTAGCAAAAAAGCACACAAAAGACTTCCAACCAAACCAAACCACCACCACCAAAAACAACAACAAAAGAAAAGAAGAAAAACAAGCACAAAACAGAACAAAACTAAAAACAACCAACCAAAAACTAGATTTGCCCCTGGTCTGATTGACAGAGCAGGCACACAAATGCTGGTTCCAACACCCCTGGAAGACACGGCAAGGACGGAAAGGCAGCAGAAGGGAGCCCAGTAAGGCCTCTTGCAATGAACCATTTGTTCTGTAAACAGAGGCCTGATTTCCCATTTCACAGGTGCTCATCCAGCCTTTCATAAATTGGCAAGTGACTGCACAAACACTGAAAAAAAATAAAAAGTGATTTGTAGATGTTTAAATGATCTTTTAGAAGGTAACAGACAGATGGACTCTGTCTACTACTGGCAGTGAAGGTGAGTACGTTAGCAATTGCTAAGAGCAGCTGGCTGGAAAACTTTTGCTCTGTTCCTTTCCTGCTCTATGCCACAAAAGGCTGCATGATCGCCTGTACACTAACACAGCCATTAGCTGAAGAAGAGAGCTGGTGATCATCTGTTGTTTTGGAACACTCATAGTTTCATCGGGTAAATAATTATCAGCATTCACAATAAACTGGAATTTCTTCTATTTTATGTCTAAATTACAAATGCTGTCTTGGTAACGCATGCCTGAATTGCCAGCTTTGGCAAATCAGGGCTCTGCCCCACATATTTGGAGTGTTTTCCCCAGATGTCAGTCATAGAGTGTTGATATGTCTTTCTCGATTTTTATAATAAACTCAGTGGCTTCATTTCTACACCTTTGTACCAATCACTTTAGCATTCTGTTTTCAAGCCTGTGTTTTCAAGAATAGAAAAAAATGTGACTCAATTACTTTATAGTACTGGTAATAATAATTAAAAAGTATATCTAGGTAGCTCCATGGAATGTCTGTTCTGATGTCAGTGTTCACAAGCTGGGTGATCTGCTATTTTTGTGTGGACGCATGCTACGTTATGGGTAGGTTATAAGGCAATATGGGTGATAATACTTGGAGCTTGTGATTCACATAATTTGAATCATCAAAGCTACATAAATATCAGGTAACGTGGAGACGATTTCTGAAAATCCCTTAACATTCTTTGTGCTACAGCTATGAGGCTGTAAGTTTTCCTGTCATCTGAAATATCATCAGACATGACATCTGGAGATGTGTCAGTGCAAGTACAAACCTCATGTTACTGAAAAAAAAAATTCTGTAATCTGCTAAATCTTTAAACCCAACCATTAAATAACTGCTGTCCATATCTGACAATGTCCTAATGCCCTCTCATTGCTGAGGGGGATCCTTCTGACCCCTAAAAAAGTTTAACTTAAGCAAGCCTTGATGGTTCTTCAATTGTAATGGAGTTGGAATTTCACATATTTCAACTTGTATTCATTGCCTTCTACCCTATCACCATACACCTCCAAAAAGTCACACTCTACCTTCTCCGTATACTCCAGTCAGGCAAAAACAGCAATGAGGTCTTTACCTTCCCCAGGTTGAACAAAGCCAGGTCTCTCATCCTCTCCTTCTGCATCTTGCATTGAAGCTCCCTGACCATCTGGGTTATCTCTGTTGCACTCACTACTCTATGTCCATGTCTTTTGTGTGCTGGGGAGCCCAAAACTGGACACAGAAGTCCAGATATGTCTTACAGATGTGGAATAGAGGGAAAAGATCACTGGACATGATGACTTTAGTCTTTACTGATACAGGCTTCATCCTTGCTAGTACACTTATGCTGATAGTGATATGACAGGCAAGTTAGAGTGCAATGTTAGAACATGGGAGATAATTTAGTCATAAGATGATCATGAAGGTCTTGGTATACATGGCATATCTTGAGAAGGTTGTGCAAAGGCTGCTAAGAGGGTAATTCCTGGAAACAATGTAAAATTCAAGGAGTTAAAAAGAGCAAACAAATAAAAAGAAAAGAAACAAGCCCATTTTTCTGCTTTTTGCTTTATTTTTTAACCATGTCATATTTTTGACTTAACAATCCACTATATAAACAAAGTTGAGGAGCATGATTAACTGTGGTACAGGAGAGAAACAAAAAGTTGTAGGAGAGGTATAGGGTTTTTTTTTAGTATCTTTTCTATTGGAAAAAATGTCAGTGCAACTACCCCTAAGGAGAGTAAATCTAAAATATTATGGCTGAATTTGTTAGTTCAGGGTCTGTATCTCCCCTGGAAAACATTTATGGTTCCACAAATCAAAACAGATTGAAAATGACAGGATGAATAGAGAAGGACAAGAGGAGACAATTGACTCTAGTGAACTGGATAACAAACAACGAGACTTCAGTTTAGTGAAATAGAGAATACAAAAAGACAATTCACTATTTGCTTGTCAAGATTGAAAATTATTGTTAGATTCACCAAATTTCATTGGCTTGGAATTTCTCTGAGATGGAGGGAAAACAATTTAGCATCCCAACAGAAGCTAAATCCTGATGGATACTCCCTTATCTGAACTAACTGTAGAGGTTGCATTTTCAGCTGTGACTAAAGTACTTCTGATGGAAGAAGAATGAGATTCCCACTGTATAGCAAACTGTCTAACAATCAATTGTTTTATGAGGACCTTTAGCTGGAATGTGGAGTCCTCAGCTTTGGATGGGTCTTTAGCCTGATTTGTAGTTATAACTATAATTAAATGTGGAAGTATAAATATAAGTTTATTATAATAGATACAATTACTACATTATAAAATACTGTAAAATTATAGTTGCTAGTGACATGTACTATATGCTTTTTGAATTCCTGAAAATCAAATCCATATTTGTACTTCCAAAAAAATTCCAACTTTCAAATAACTCAAAATATTTTGCTCATAATGTTGACCTGGAGCAGTGCTGTCATGAAGCAAACCAACAAACTCAAGCATCTGCATATTTCTTCCTTCCTCCTCCTAATCCTTTTTTAAGGAGCATACTGCTGTCACTAGAGAAGGTTATTATGGCAAAACCAATTAGGTCTTCAATGGAAGAAACAATTTACTTCATATTTTAGCAGTTTCTCAAACACAAAGGAAATTGGAAGATCTACAGATTTGTAGCAAAGTAAGAAGAAGACACCATGTCATTATTAAAAACTGAACATTTGCCACTGACAAAATTTAACTTAACATTTATGGAGGATGAAGTAAAGAGAAGAGTTGATTCATTTACTGTCCACCACTGAAGTAAAATTTGTTATGGAGGTTGATCTCACCTTAGTTTAGTCCAATTTATTGCATTTAATGTTCAACTGAAAGTGCTGACATGTTAATGCCTGATGTCTTCTACATGCAGAAATTGTGGCGAACATACCCTACATTAAGAAGCCAGAAAACTATGGAATATTCCTGGTATTGAGTGGTTCACCATATATCTGTTAGAGGAAGAATCAAGCCATCTCCTCCAGAAATAAAAGAGCTACCAGAATCATCATGGCACACAGCTCCACAGAAATGGAGCTGGGGAGAAGAAATATTAGGAAGGCAAATGTGTTCTATCTCCACAACATCATGGGAAAGATTTCACTCCTCTGCTAAAGACTAAAATAATAATTTCTTTCATATGACTTCCCAGTTAGGATAATCTCACTGAAGAATATGTCATGGAGAAAACTACATCAGGAACTGGAATTTCTCCAGGTTTAGACTACTTTGCTGGTCCATCTGTGAAGGCATGAACCTGTAACTTACAGTAAAAGCACTCACATATTTCTGATGAAATAAACATTTCTATGACAAATGCAAATAAAAGAGATTTCCTTTTTATACCCATGGACTCCAAGAACGCATCTGAAAAAGAAAGAACAAGACCCTACACCTCATCTCCCTCTATGATACCAAAGCCAAAACCACAGATTTTGACAAGGAAGACTAAAAAGTCTCTTGGTCTCAGTGTTGATTGAAAGGAATGGGTAGAGAACAGTGATTGTAAAAGAAAATCATTAAGACATACCATGTTTCATTCAATTGTCTCTGCTGCCTAGTGTATTATTGACAAACTAGAGAGCAAAGTTTATCTTCTTTGAGTCAAATGTCCAGATTTGGGTCTTACTTCCTCCTTCACAGGAACTCTTACTAATTCTATCTAAATGTTCTATACTTAGAATGGAAGCATTTGCCACTTAATTGTGAGACAAAAATAAATTAGCTGTATCTTTCCATCTTAACATTCTTCTCCTGCAAACCTGTTATTAAAGAAACAAAATCAATATGTGGGATGTCTGGCATTGCTCGCTCTCACAAACTTAACACTGAAAAGGTAATTTTGTCAAGAGAAATTCATCACAGTAATTTAAAAAATTAATTTTGGGGATATTACAGAAAAGTAGAGATCCATTTACAGAATTATAGTTTTTCCAAGTTGTTTTCACTTGTTCTTAGTTTTGTGGCACAAAACCTCGGTTCTGCTCAAAAAAAAAAAAATACAAAACCCACCAGAAAATATTCACTCTTTTGACCACTTCTGTATTTATTTAGCATTACCACTACATGTTGCATTATATTTAGGTAATTTGAATACTATATGAAATACGGGCAATCAAATGCAATGTTGGCAGATCCTAGCCCATGTAACATAGCACTCACTGCACACTGGACTGCTTATATTTTTTGCAGTATTAGGTGTCTATTTGTAAGAAGTGACTGCCAAAGTTGTACATCAGAGGAAGAAGGGAAATAGAATCAGAGAATGCAAATCTGATGGGATGCAAACCATAGGGTGTCAAATGACTGGCCATCTTCTTTTCAGGGATTGATTCATGATGACTTTGTAATCTCCAGCATTAGAAGATCACTGGTTATTTGGAATATTTAACTTTTCAATTAAATATTATTTTGGCCTTTACCTCCTTCTCCTTTCTGTTGTATATGAGAATTTCTGCTCCCCATTGTAACTTTGTGTTGAATTTTATGTGGGTTTATATCCACTTCTCAACCACCTGTCATTTGTCAGACAGGAGGAAAGACTAAGCAAAACAGGTCTGTCTAACATGGCAGTTTCAATGATCAGTAAGTGAATAGTATTTTCCAAGATTAAAGTAATAAAAAACTAGATTTGTCCTTTCAGCACAAAGTCTCTGACATACCTGCTGAGGTCACTAATGTGAGTCCCTGCTGTGTCAATTCAGAGTGAAGAGATTATTGTGACAGCAGATTTATCTTGTTCTGAATATGTAACTGAAATCTTAAGTCCTCCTGTTGTTTTGTGTGAGTCTGATCAACAATGTAGACTCTACAGGACTTCCTGACAGCCAGGCTTGCTGAAAAATGTAATCCTGATTAATTCAGACTGCTTTTTTAAGGATGTTCTCTGTAGCCAGCTCTACTTAGTCCTTGCTTAAAGCCATCATTTCATTAAGTTGCAGTCAGCTTCTTCACACACAATAACCCACTGAACTCACATCTCATGTTTAGACTTCTGTGACCACAACATTTTGTTCGAATAGCTGTTTCTAGTTTAAATTACCTGTCCTTGTCTTCAATGTTTTACGTAACTCATTCCTCTTTTCAAATCTGATGTCACTAAATCAAACTCCTGCTGTACTGTGCTAACATCAGTGTAGTTTCACTGCTTCTGCCAAAAATCCCCTTCCTTCTATGCAACATGAAACTTGCTTCTCCTACTGACCCTTCCTCTGCTATTTTAGTGGAAGTTTTAATTCATGGACACTATTAGAGAAGAAATAAAAATCTTTTAACATCTCCCAAACTGCCTGAAAATGCATGTGCTACAAAGTGACATAATCTTATTGCCATAACACCCAATACCCCATTCTTCACCAGATTCTCTCTCATGGCCATTTCACATCTAAAATATCTAAAATGATGCTGCAGTTTTTTAGGAACAGAAACTTTGTTCGTTTTTGGTTTTTGTTTGTTTTTTTTTTTTTCTTCCAGTGTTAACTAGAACAAAGATAAGGCAGCTATGGAACCTGTCTGTCCAGACAACTTCTGGCCTTGTGTCTGAGTTCATATCTGCAACATACAATTAGTCTCTGAATGTTGCACTATTTCTCTGTAGAAGATGCATCTTTAACATGTTGGAGATGATGCACCCTATCAGTCTTACAATCATCATCTCTGCTGTCAGAATCATTCTTTTCTATCTACCAGTAAAACTTTACAATATGAAGGGACTTTCAGGGTGATCCTTTTGAGTACATTAAACATAGATAGAGGGCCAACCAACTACATGCCTGATCATAATTTGAGGCACAGCAGACCAAAGTACTTGCCATCTCAGAAGCTTACTTGATCCCAGAGCTTATTATTTCTCTCAGACATGCTAAATTCTCTCTTACCTGTTAGGGCACTCAGAGCTTTCCCCCTTCAGCTCACCCAGGTGGTGTTGCTCTTGCACAGAACTGTTCGCATCAGTTTAAGCAGTTTTACCCTGTCTGCAGAGCCGAGCAAAGCCTAACACACATGCCGTATCACTCCTAGTCCTCTCAGAAGTCTGCTACTGCTGAGAGTCAACGGAATAAGTTTGCCTTGCATGTCTGCAGATTTCACAACCAAACAGCAAATGCAGTGCTAGGATCATAGTCCAATCTCCCTGATCCAATCTGGTCAGCTTCTAAGTGCTTTAAAGTGCTTGATGTCCTGCCACCCAGCATGTTAAATCAGGACTAACCTATCATTTCAAAGTAGATGTGCTCAGTGTCTTAGGCTTTGTTAAAAGCCTATTTGAAGACTGGCTTATTTTCAGGATTTCTCACATTGAATGTTAGGAAAATCACTGGTGGGAACTGGTGGGAAATTAGGAGAATATTGAAGTATGACCTGACAACCTTATTCTTTTTCTTCCACTTTCTTATTCTTTTGGCCACTTCTAGAGAGAAGGACTTAATAAGTCTCAGGAAAACAAAACTAAACTAAACTAAACAAAAGAAACATAACAGGAAAATAAAACCCAGAAAGTGACATTGAAATAACTTCTAATTTATATTTTTTTTCTGTCATGTTTGGAGGGATTTATATTTCCTTTGCGGCATGAGGGAAAATGGAGTGGTGTATGGTGTGAAGTTAATATAATCACTCTCATAAGTGTGGATCTGACTCTATTTGTGAGTCAAAATGCTCATACACAAACATCAGCAATCTGGGAAACTCAGGCTGGATCCAAGGTTCATACGGAATCAGTGAAGCAATAGAATATCATTTAGCCAGCCTTAACTGAACCATTTTCTGCATGAGAAAAGGTTTGCAGAGCAAATGCAGCATATGATGAGCTATAATTAGTTCCTTAAATGCTGGGCAGGTTTTCGAGAGAATTGCTACAATCTATAGTGCAATAGAGTACAGAGCATAATGTAATCAGAGATTATTCTTTAATTTACATAGTACTCTGTGAGTGTCAGGGCAAACAAGCTGAACATCTGGTAGCAGAGACATCTACCATGGAACTTAGAGCTGTATTTTAACTCATGCAGCTGTCCTAGCTAGCCAGATTAAAAGCTTCTGTTACTCTTGATGTCTGCGACATATGTATAAGGGTCTGTGGGAAAAAATTAAGTCTCACATCATTTGCTAGTTCTTTTTGTGAAGGAAACTCTTCTTCTCATAAAGTATGTATTCATTCAGGCTAAAAATATAGCTTTGTAAGTCATGTTCACATGACCTATGTACTAGGAATGTGCCTGTGACACCAGAATAGTAAACGTACTAGAAGGATTGACAAAACAGTGATACCTGACTCTGCACTAACAAAAGGGTTTTGTTCCCTTGTGAGCTTTTTCAGTATTTTTCCCAATAAATCAAAGCATTATGTATTACTTTCTATTCCTTGAAAATGCAATGTGTTTCAACTTCATCCAGGTTATGTGCTTCCTGCTGCCCCACTAAAAAGTTAATGACCTTGCACAGTGTGTGTCAGCAAATAATTTGGAGGACAAATATAGCATGATTTATGCACAGTAGACCCTTGCACTGGTTTTGCACAGGAGGACAAGATGATAGAGTAATTATGAGAATATTTCTTCTTCCCCAGGCAGTGGAGAAACGGATCCTGGATATATGAACTAGAGGAAAATGAGTAGTTGTGTCTGTCACCATGGTCTGGGACCTCTTGGTAGAACCAAACAATACAAAATGGGTTTTATCCCACCCATTGCCTAGTGCAATGATTTTTCAGGGATGTATCTCTGGACAACTGGGAAACCCATTCCTGATATACTTAAAAACTGTTCCAATTTTGTCTCTTGAACATTGAACAGGAGACATGAACAAACCAGTATTAGAAGTTTGTCACTTTGAGCTTTTGTGTCCCTACCAGTATGGGGTTGCTTCTAAATGCAGGATATTTTGTCCATCCTGGCTGTAAATGAGACACTTCGTTGGGATGTAGACTTTTGACTAGAGTGTCCTCATTACATTATTCCTATTTATGATCAAAATGATTCCTCTTTATAGAGTTAGCAGCATCCAAATCTTGTCTGCTATCCTGAACCACCTTGTTACCAACATATTATTTGTGCTGCAGTATGCATCAGCAGCACCAAAGCATTAGTGAGAATCCTACAGTCATAAGAATTACATAGACCATAAAAACAAGAATGGGTTGTCAAGTTTGTATTCCAAATGTAGCAAAGCTATAAGGAGTAAGATACATAGTTACAGGGACTGTCATACAAAACATGTGAGATTGATAGGATTTTTTTTTAAAAAAAGCCATTCAGACAGCCTGCCAGCATGTAAACACTCTCCACTTCTCCTAAGGGACTCCTTATTGCTGTGAGCTTTTATCTTATTCTGACACTACATTGTTTTCCAGGAAAGATGACGTCTTCAGTAATCAAGCTTTACAGATGAATTTCAAAATACATGGAACTTTACTTGGTGTTGGAGTAGTAATGACCTTGTTTAATAAATGCTTCTTGTGTATACAGTGGTGTAATTACATATGGGGGGGGAAATAAAAAAGAAAAACTACTTTTTTGAGCTACCATTTCTGTGTTAAAGTTCCTTTGAAATCAGTAGGAACTTGTGCTTAGTACGTTCCATTCTGAACTGCATGATACTTCTGTTCCTGGGAAGAGTATTTTAATACCAACAAACAGGGAAACTGTCACAAAGGCTAGACTCATGCAGCATGTAGCCTTATTTCAAGAAACTTCGTAGTGTATGAGAGTTGCTGCATGTAGCTGGGTTGCTATTTGGGTACTAAGCTAAGGATAGTGTGTTTAACTAGCAAACCCAGTAGTCATTTCCTGCTTCATATTTACTAATAAGCAAGCTAAAGCAAAACACAATTGCCAAGAATTTTTATGATCCTGAAAAAAACCAAACACCTGGAAGTCAATCAGATTGATGGATGCAAACAATACTGTGTGTGCTTTAGTAGTGCCTAAGAACTGTCCAGTTGCACCTGTGGGCACTGTCATGGAAGCATTTGTCAATCTGAATTCTCTGTGGACACAACGGTGATCATGCCAACAGCCAAAGCTCCACACAGCTCTAGAACTGAAGTAGTTTTCTTTCTGAGGTTCTATCACGTCTTGGAGGGACAGCTAACATTATATTTATAGCACAGCTGAGAGCAGGGTTCTAAGAACCTATATTTGAAAACAGGTATTACATGACCTTGTACTAGGTTTCCTGCCAATTATGCTTTAAGGCATGTTATACACTGCTGTAAAATATACTCCAAAACAGAAAGGAAGTTAAGACCTTTGAATCAAGACTATTCATAATTATTGTGCTGGGCTATTTTTTAGGTCTTTATTGGCTTTATTTTCCTGTTTACCTGAGAACTCATAATTCTGTTTTGTCATACACACCTTGATTTCCTCTAATGCTGAACTTTTACAAAGCATCATCATGAGCATTTTTGTATCTTTTTACCTGTACTAAGCAGTCAGTTCCTCACTGCAATTTAATTCAGAATTACAAAGACAACTTCAATTTGAACCACTTACCTGAAACTTTTAATTCTTACCTCTGCCACTCACTAATATTATGTTGATCTTTACCAGGTTCAAGAATCTATTAAATTAGTATAAAAAAATCATGAAACAGAGAAAAAAGTAATTCTGAGGTAACCCAAAAAAATTGCTTTATCAAGTTTCTTCACAAATTAAAACATAACAAAACAAAACAAAAAAAAACCACACACACAAAAAACAAAAACAAAACAAATATGAAAAAAACACACCAAACCAACCAACAAACAAACAAACAAAACAAACAAAGCAAAACAAAACAAACCATAAGGAATTACAAGCCAAAAATATTAAGAGGCAAAATCATTGTAACCATACAAAAACATTTTTAGACAAACATTCTGTTCCATCTGATAGTGTCATTTCTATCCTTTTTCTTTTCCTGACAGTCTTTTCTGTGTTACCAATCTTTGGGACAGACTGTATAGGTATAAAGGTGGGAATGAAGGAGAGACTTGGATGTGTGGAGAAGCTGTTAGATGAAGCAAATTTCCTCTTCAAGTGAATGGACAGTGCCTTAGTCTCCTCTGGTGTAGGGGAACAGAGAATATTTTCAGCAGCATATGCTTCTCTGTGATACAAACTGGTGTCATGAATTAACAAATTATTAATCGAATGTATCAGTGGAAGAGGCTAATAACTGTGAAACATCCATCTAGAAATGTCTGAAACAGAACCCTAACCTCTTCTCATGCAATAAACCAATGGAAACAAATGCTATATGATTTTTCCTATGTAAGATCATGTGCACGAGCTCATGTATGTTAATACAGGATCATAGAATAGAACCATAGAATCATCAAGGTTGGAAAAGACCTTTAAGATCATAGAGTCCAACCATTAACCCTACTCTACCAAGTCAACCACTAAGCCATATCCCCAACCACCACATCTACACAGCTTTTAAACACATCCAGGGAAAGTGACTCAGCCACCTCCCTGGGCAGCCTGTTCCAGTGCCTGAGTATGTATGTGTGTAACCAGGACAAGTGGAGTTAGCATAACTTGGAGTCATATGTTGGGACAAGAAAGAACAAATGTTTGCTGATTGAAAAAGCTGCTTGCAAACCTTAGGATAAACAATGTCATTCTTCCTTTTAGTAACTTTTTTTTAATTCTGCTTATTAGTTGTCATAATGATCAGTTTTTAATCTCAGAAAATTCAACCCTACTGGGAAATCTATTTAGTGTCTTGTTGGATGACACCTGGGAACCAAATCCCAGCAAAGTGTAGTCTACCATTAATGTTTTGGCAGAACTGCTGGGTTGAAGAATGTGTTGTGGATGAAGAACACTGATAAATAAATGTTTAGCAGTGTATTTAGACACATAAGCAGTGATGGACTTGCAACAAGAAATCCAAGAGCAATTAGGAGAAACTTCAAGGACTTGGGACAACTAGTATCAAAGGATCACTAGCACAAGTAGTGTTCTTCTCTACCCCTCCAGGATAAAATATTCCTCCAGGGATCAGTGAGGGAAAGAAACAGGAAGACCCATCAGATCAACTCCTGGCTCCAAGCCTGGTGTCACCAGCAGGACTTAGGGTTTTTTTATTATGGGTGGGCTTACACAACACCAGGCCCGCAGGCGACAGGTGGGTCACACCTGCCTCAAAGGGGGAAAAGGATTTTTTGCACAGGAGTTGGCAGGGCACACAGAAAGAGCTTTAAAGCAGATTTGAGAGGGGAAAGGGATAAAAACGGCTTTTCTAGAGATAAACCTGGGGGTGGAATATTGGTGTTTGAGGGACGGTGAGCTATCAAGGTCCTTTGGTCTGCCAGCTCAGTGGAGGTAGAGGATAGAGTGTCATGTAATAGCAAATACACAAGGGCTATTGATGGGCTAGAAATCACAGCAGTTTCTGGGAATGATCAGGTAGGAATTAGGCCTTCTTCCTCCCAGAAGGTGGTGGGATCAATAGACCAACTGAAGTGCATCTACACCAATGCACACAACATGGGCAACAAACAAGGAGAAGCTGTAAGCTGTTGTACAGCAGGAAAACTATGATATAGTTGTCAACACAGAAATATGGTGGGATGATTCACATTACTGGAGTGCTGCACTGGATGGCTACAAACTCTTCAGAAGGAATAGGTCAGGAAGGAGAGGTGGTAAAGTGGTCTTTTTTGTTATGGGGTGTTTTAATAGTCATAATGATGGTGACTATAGGGTTGAATCTCTATGAGCAAGAATCAGGGAAAGTCCTTCAAGGCAGATATTGAGGTGGAAGTCTATTACAGACCACCCAACGAGGATCAAAAAGCATATGAAATATTCTATAAACAGCTGGAAGAATCACGATCACTGCCACTTGTACTCTTGAGGGACTTCAGATTACCAGATGTCTGCAGGAAATAAAATATAGCAGAGATTAAACAGTCCAGGAGGTTCTTGGAGTGTGTGCAAGATAATTTCCTCACACAGCTGGTGAGGGACCCAACTAGGGAAGGCTCTCTGATGGACCTGTTGCTCACAAACAGAGGACTTGTAAGTGATGTAAAGGTTGGAGGCCATCTTGGGCATAGCAATCATGAAATGATACGAGTTTCAATTCTTGGGTAAATGAGGAGGAGGGTCAGCAGAACTGCTCCCTTGGACTTCTGGAGGGCAGCCTTTGACCTATTTAGGAGACTAGTTGGCAGAGTCCCTCAGGAGACAGTCCTGAAGGGCAGAGGACTCCAAGAAGTCAAGAAGGAAATCTTTAAGGTGCAGGAGCAGGCTGTTCCACTGTGCAGTAAGATGAACTGGTGTGGAAGAGGACTGTCTTGGTTGAACAGAGAGATTTGACAAGAACTCAGGAAGAACAGAAAAATCTATGGGCTATGGAAGAAGGGGCAGCCCACTCAGGGACACTACAAAGATTCCATG